>WAAD01009225.1:619-33009 GCA_013389945.1 Fregata magnificens
GTGTTTCCTTAGGTTGAGAAGGTGTAACTGAAGGAGTGAACATGATAGTAGTCTTCCACAATATGAATGATTGCTAAAAAGATTTGTGCATTACCCATCAGCTTTGTTTGAAACAAAGGAGATTGTGCTTCTTTGAAGCACTGTCTCAGAGAAACAATTCAAGCTGTAAGGGATAGAGGGGAATGGACAACATCCGAGCAGCCTGAGTTGCCTTAGTGGAAGATATCGAGAACCAGACTGCTGTCAGTGGTGGTCCAGGACACAGCTGAGGCAAAATGAACTCCAAGAAGTCCCTCTATTATTCCCCAAGGGTTGCTATGGACATTTATGTTTGAAAAGAAATGACTGAACTATACCTTTTTTTATAAGAGGGAATGGTATCCACTGAAATAAATGCATGTGTATGCTCTCCTGGGGCAAAGAACAAACCCTCAGTGGCCACACCAAGAAGTCAAGAAGTGAAAGCCTTCCATTTCGTACTGTATCCAACAGACCCCTGAGGAACTCAGTGCATCCCTGCTACACTTCCACTGACACAAGCCAATGCTTGAGAGATCAGAGCAGCTTCCTGGGGATGTGGTAGGCAGCCACATGCAGTGTGTTGAAAAGAGCAAGGTCTGGCGTTAATAGCATTCCTTGTTTGCAAGGCCTCTCCCTGCCATGCCCATCCTACTTGTCGTGTTACCGCCAGCCCAATGTTACCAGATCATTAAACAAAAATCAGCAGATAGGATAGCACTTTGATATTTTTGTTGAACTTCTGTTTTATCACATGCCACATCAACACAGCTCAATGGCCAAATCAGAAACAACACCAGTCATTCTGAAGAGGTATGGTATATGTCGTTCCTGGTGCTGAGAATGGAGATTTTATTGAGCAATTTAGCTACAGCTGCAGCTTTTTCAGCTGAATGCTGCAGCAGATGGAAGAAGCCTGTGTGTTCAGAAAACACGGCAGTTTTTCAATACTAGGTGATTGCATGGCAAGTTGCGCATTCCACCCACAACATACTTTTCTCTATGCACTTGTATGGTGCACTTATGTAGTTAATTGCACACCTGCTTATACCATACAAGAGAGGAAACACAAAATATATTTGGATTCATTTTAACTTAATAAGTTGTTTTATTGAAATTGCCCACAATGTTTTCTTTGATTTTCAAGATGTTTGAAGGAATAGCTATTTGCATGTCAGAAATATTTGAAGATTTGCTTCTCCATGTTTTGAGGATCAAATGTGAAGG
This sequence comes from Fregata magnificens, assembly GCA_013389945.1. Lineage (NCBI taxonomy): Eukaryota > Metazoa > Chordata > Aves > Suliformes > Fregatidae > Fregata > Fregata magnificens. The sequence continues at coordinate 1,865 of WAAD01009225.1, forward strand.
TATTAGGAAGGCAAGAGAAAAGAGCATGCTAGAATGATGGATCTCAGAAAGAATGAAAATGAACAATGCTCTCCAGTTACACTTTCATCTCCTTTTATATAGACAGTTATGATATTAAGCATCATTCACCACTCATCATGTTTCTCCAGCATTAAAATGAAGATGACTGTGATCATTTTTGCCATTTCCTCCTGCAGTACACTAAAGATACAAGCTAATATTGCTACCAATGGAAAAATAACCCATTTAGCTGAGTGCTGTTTAAGAGATTGTATTCACAACCTCCTTCATTTCACACAAATTAACCCAGTAATGATTCTTGATGGCTGATCAAGTATCTTCTGTATTCTGCCATCTAGTAGGGAGATTTGCAGGCATGCTTCAAACTATTTTGTTAGTTATTTTCACTTTCCGTACCTTGAACTGATAAAAATGGTAGATAAATACTGCTATATTTAACACTGAGACTGAATTAGTGAAAATGTAAAACTGAGGAAAACCTTAGTTCATCAGAGGCCGCAAAACCCAAAGATCTTATACTAGCCATGGTAATTATACCTACCAGTCCACAGCAGGATTATTGGCATCATAAAAGCCACTTCCAGATTTTAGTAGCAGAACAGGGAGTCTCTGCTGCTATGCATTTTTTTTCTGCTCTGACACCAGCTAGTAGTGCTGTGGTTCAGTGCAGCTTAGTAAGAGCCCGCAGTACAGAAGAGGTCTAAATGCAGAAGGTCCTTTGTTCTATCTCAGGTCTTCCAGAAAGAGCAATAAAATTTGATTTCAAATGATGAACCAAACAGAAACCAAAGCAACCAAAACAACAGACCTGCAGAAAACCAACATGGGGCCCTGAGAACATATAACTGGCAGTACCTCCTACTCTGTGCCATGATTTCTGTTTAGGAGGATACAGTTCCTCCCAGTTCCCCTGTCCTGTGCTACTTTCAGCCATCAGCCCACACTGGACTCCAGCAGCTACAGGGTTTGAGGTCAGTGCAAGACTGCAGTCTATGGCAGGACTCTTACCAGTGGAGTCTTCTCCAGCATCTCAACCAGATGTGATGTTTCCTTGACTCTGGAGGATGACTGCTCTCATTCTTTGAAGGGATGGTGGCCTGTCTCACTGGGACTGACAAGCAAATGTTTTGAGTAACTTGATGGATATAAACTAGCTACTTTTTTAGTGGCGTTGCAGGTCAAAAGGGTTCCTTAGTTAAAAAAGACCTTTAATGGAGAAGCAGCGAAGTAAAAATCACTGCTTTTGTGAAGCAAATAATGGTGGTACGATATTTGGGTCTTTCTTTGGTCTCTGTGTCAATTGTGGGCTCATATTCGGTTTAGGACTGGTTCAAGGAAATAATTCACAGCCGTTTAAATGGCTGCCTGTTTGTATTGCAGAGAGGGGGGTCACCTCTGCTGTTCTCCTTACTGTCTGTGGGAAGCTGGCCTGATCACAGTAAGAATAAGTACCCTCCCATGCTGACTTTTTGGGGGTCTTTTCTGTTTGTTTTATTCCACAACAGCTCAAATGTTAAGCTCTATTTCAGGATATTAAATGAAGCAAATAATGCAATTTCAATCACCCGGTCACCTTTGAGCATACCAGATTACCTAATAACCAAGAAGATGGCATTAGAGCAGTGAATTTATGTAACTGCAATAAGGCATAATAATATCTGAGGAAACAGGGGAAGGGGGAAATGAATTCAGATATAATATATTAATAGGGACTAGGGATTCATAAAATTGAGCCAGATCACTCTGAAGAGATTCAAACCTCAGTGATACAATTGAAGCCTACTTTATTAACTTCTGGCTGAAATTCTCATGTCCTCCAGAAAGGTGAGGGTTGAAACTCTTCAGTGCTTGTGGCAGGAGAGCTGAGAATGAGATTTGGGGCAGATGGGAAAGTGTTGCTTTTATATTAGACTCAGTCTCTGGGATGTGCCTCTGTTTTGGTTCAGACCTCTGCAACAGATTCAAACACCTGGAGGTGAGGGGGTGTGCAACATAAGCCCCCTGAGCTCTGGGACGGTCTCCTCCCACAAGGTCTCCACGCGTGCGTGTTCATCTTCCACTGCCACCAGGCAGGTGCTGGCCCACAGGTAAGGGATGACTGCCGCAAGTCCAATGGTCTGTGGTATATATGGCCGTCTATTTAGACACACCACTGAAACGATCCTGTTCTGAGTTTAAAAAAAAAAAAAAAAACCAAAAAAACCAAGATTGCAATTTCTCCCCTTTTGTGCATAAGCAAGACCAGACTAAACTAGTAGTGCAGAAATGTCCCACCAATGCCCAGATGTGCAGGCTGAAGGCTGCTGGGCTGGGCAGGAATTTGAGAGGAATCCAAAGGACATGGGGAAAGTTGTCTGTGCAGTTGTGGAAATGCCAAGAAAAGTCCATGCCAGTGACTCCTTTCCCCTCATTCACCTGAGCTGCAGTCTCTGCTCCCTGCCTGCTGTCACAGTCCCTGTAAGCCCCTGGCTGCAGCAAGCCCTCCACGTGGAGTTTCTTCCAGCAAAACTTGAAAAGAGATGCATTTTTAAAGACACCACTCAATTTCAGAACTATATATAGTGCACCAGCTTGTGTGCAAAGAGCAGACTGGAAGGGAGGGAAAGCAGACAAATAGAAAGGAAGTAGAGAGAAGGCGACTTGAAAGTCATTATGGAGTGTTAATTTTTTTGGTGTGAAAATCTGTGTATGGGCACAATCTATCTGTTTACATATATAGGTATAAATGCATACACACATATTTTTCTAATAGAACTTAAATTTTTAAAGATTGGAAATGAACCTCTGACATTTCCCCCCCCAAAATAAACAGTGTGACAGATGTATTGTCTGAAAGAAAAAAAAATTAAATTCTGAATTTTGCAGAAGGCAATGTTTTAATTTCTTATCTAGTTTAGCAGAAATCTCATTTACTGGGATACTAAAAATGGACATGTCTTCTTGTACCTGAAGATAATCTTGCCTCAAGATAGAGTAACTATGCATGGAAATTTCTGTGTACACTTCTGTGTAAACCACAATGCTATGTGAAAGATATGTAAGTTACTTAAGTTTCTTCTGTGTAGCTGTGTAGAATAATTTGCTAAATGTCTGAAATTGGATGGAAGTTTTGCTACTGACTCCAACAAAACCAGTATTTTAGGCATTGAGGTTTTTTCATTTATGCATTTCATTAGGCCTAAGTTTTTTATGAAAAGCAAGGACAAAAATGCTTTGAGATTTACTGAAGTCCTACAGTGTTCTAAATAAATTTTAATATCATAGGTAATGCCTGTCAAATAACGAAAAGTCATTTTCTTCTGCAAAATTTAACATGTATAAGTAACATATTGTAGGTGTGATTATACGGCATTTGACCAACAACTTTCCTGTAACTTCACTTCCTTTTCAGAAAATGCAGAAAATTTATTTGCTTCCATTGCCTTAATTTGTATTATTCATCTTTAAATATACTTGAGTCATGTTTATTCTGCTTGTCTTTGATAACATAATGACAGATTGTGGGTGAATTTTTAATAATAGCACAAAATTATTTTTCTTTCTCTTTGTTTCTCAAGCAAGACATATTTCAGTTTGGACATTTATTTGGAGAATATGGTATTTAATCATTTCAACCAGCTCCTTGCAGGCCATCTCAACAAATTCTTTAGGGAGGCTTAAGTCTTTCAAGTGTATGCAGGAGGACAGGTTCACAGTGAAAAACAGATTCAACACTGAAGAACTTTTGTTTTCTTGTTCTTCCAGTCTCAGTTGCTTAAAGGCCCAAAGACAATTTGGAAGGCACAAAGGGCTAGCTGGAAGATGGCAGACAATAAGAAATGGATGCCAACTGGAGTCAGTAGAGGAATTTTCTCTGAAGTAGCGAGGCAGCACATAAGATAGGGTGGCCTCTATATATACAGGTTTTATCTATACCTGTACCTATGTATGTATGTATATGTACATGGACACACATATACATAAAGTTAAGGGAAGCAGAGATAAAATACCTTATATGTAAAATGACTGTAGACACAGAGAGGGAGGATCCACACTGGGGAAAAAAAGCAGATGTTTGAAATTCAGATGAAAAGCCCATGCATTATTTTCACAGTAACCCAATTAAATTTTGCTGCAAGGCCAGTTGCTTCCCTCTCTCTGCTTGTCTGCCCAAACTGCAAGGTATTCTGTGATCTCAGCTCGATTGCTCAGGTGTCACCCTATATAAGTAATACCGAATAAAAGGAAAGTACCAGTTCCCCATCCCCTCTGGGAAGGCTGATACTTTAGACTAACGTCCTCCTGAGGAACCTCATGAAGAAACCAAGACAGAACACTATAGTCATTTGGTTTTGAGGAAGTTATAGCTACCTGTTTGTTTTGAAATGAAAGCCATTCCTCTAAAAAGATGTCTGTCAAATAAAGTTGATGGATTACCTATGCAGTGGGAAACCTCAGCAGAAAGGGACACATTCCACACGCTGCTATTTAGAAAATACATTAATTTAATCAGAAAACAAACAGTCCATTAAAGGCTCAACAGATAGCTCTCTGAATCAGCCTTGCCTCACTGCTTGAAAAAGTCACCCATCATTTCAGAAAAGTTGTGATATTACCCCTTCCAAATTCCAAGTCCAACAGCCCACCATGTTGCAGCAAGCTGCTGTTTTGGACGCACCATTTTCCAGGCAAAATGTCAGCCCTCATATTTGTCAATAAAGTCCTGTGCTGCTTTTAGGGAGGTGTTGACCTAAAGCCATAGCAGCTCCTATCCATCTGAACTAAACCTACATATCTGACTCCCACCGAGGCTTTAGGCAGATGTGATGCTCTCACACTTGTAAGAATGTGGTATTTTCTGGTAGTCCCTGTTAAAAACTTTCATGGAGGTGTAGCTGTGTTTTAGTGCCAGTGAAGTGATTTGTGTTAGCCTCAGTCTTGAGAAAGGTAGGACACACAACAGAAAATACAGCTGTTGTCTGCATGTCCTTATTCCCAAGCAGAGCAGACCAGGGCAGGACTACAACCTGGCTTTGGAGCAGATGTCATTTATGTAAGCCCCTGAATTTTGTTTCACATAAACCCTTTCTTTTTCCTACTTTTTTCCTTAAACGAACATGACCAAATTAAAAAAACCTGTGTGGGAGCTTGCATTTCAGCCAGGATCCTCAGGCACTGCTAATCTTGGCTCTCTGCTTATGCAGGAGGCAGATGTGTTCCCCTTGTCTCTAAACTCTTGTCCTAGAAAATGCAAATGAGACCCCAAATCAGGTGTCCAGGCCCATCTGCTTGGTTTTTGCCTCTGACTATTGCTTTTCTAAATTAAACTTTCAGTCCCCAGGCAGAAATGTTCTAACAAAGAAACAGCAGAGGGTCTGAGTGCAGGGCGTGGGGGGAGCAGCTGCAGGAAGGCCAGGGGATGAAGACCCTCCCGGGACCACACTTCTTCCCCCATGCAGTGTTGCTGGCTCTGACCCAGCCCAGGAGAAGGGTAGGCAGAGGGACACCCCTACCAAATCATAGCCCTTGCTCAGCAGCAGAAGCAAAAAGCAAACTATGTGGGAGGCATTTTGCAAAGGCCAGTTTGGGACCTGACTGAAATGTTTAATCACTGAACCATGTTCTCTGCGTCATGGTGCCTTCAGCTTAGCTCATCATCCTCACTCTGGTGACTAGGGCCAGAGAAGAGTACAGGTAAAGCCGCATTTTCCAGTGCAGGGCCTTCTGAACTAGTTAACCTGTTCTTTTAATCTCTCTCCCAACCAGTTTGTGGGAGAGCTGCTGCAATGGTCTTTATTCTGCCCCTATTGCATGAGTTATCCTATTCACTCAATCAACAAAACACATGTAAATTGTCAGGGCATGGCTATTAAATTACAAGGACTGTGATGACCCAGTTAGGACAATTCCTTGCTTTTCCTGGCCCTCTCCCACATTGGTGTTAATTACATACCCCTTCATCCCATTACCCACATCTGAGTTTCTACTGCATTATTTCTGTTATGACCACAGGAAGTTAACTCATGCCAACAAAAAATATCAGTCAATTTTCTTCTTTCAGAAGCAACTCTTCTCTGGTCTGCCCAACATTGGTCTCTACAGATAATGGGAGGTTACAAAGAAAAATGGAGCCAGACTTCTCAAAGATGCATGCTGAGGTGGCAAGAGGCAAAAGGTGGAAAATGGGGTATTCTGATTTGATATAACGAAAACCTTTTTCACCATACAACTAACCAAACACAGGACCAGGTGCCCAGAGAGGCTGTGGAGTCTCCATCCCTGGAGGCAAGAAAGTCAAAACTCAGCTGGACATGGCTGTGAGCAACCCGCTCTAACTGGACCTGTTTCAAGGCAGAAGGTTGGACTGGATGACCTCCAGAAGTCCCGTTCAGACTAAATTATTCTACAATTCTACCATTCCATCTTTTTTCCCAAGTTTCTTTGGCAGTCCGTGTATACTTCAACATGGATTTCAGACATGACTTTCAGCAGATTTAGCTGTTAAACTATGGTAAAGAACGTGCACAGATAGTATTGCTCCCTTCTTAAAGGCGATTTATTTCCATTCAACTTTACTTCATCAGGAAAAGATCTGTGTTGAAAATAAATGAACTGTCTTTGAGCTGAAATGCACATACACGCACAAGGATTTGTAGTGGTTTAGTCTTATATACACACAGACTTCCAGATACACATCCTGACTGAACTCACAGCGTTCACTATTTCAGTGCATAATAATGAAAAAGCTTTGGTATCTCCTGCAATCTTCCTAGGGCATCCTGTAGGTTTTGTAGCTTTTAATCTTTCAGCTTTTTTTTTACAGGGAAGTGTTTTATGGCCTTGTCATTTGGACTTTATGGGGATGACGCTAGCTGCAGCTACAGAAAAAGCCAAGTATCCCACGTCTGTGGGGTGAATTGTATTTGCAGACCTGGTGTCTTCCAGGCCCAGGGTCCTATTCTGAAATAAAAAAGACATCTGGTTTCAATATTGCTTGTATCTGTTACAAACCGCAAACAAATAACAGATTGACCCAAAATGAATCAACACAGGGCATTTTCGGTCCACAGTGTGACCACACTTTTACGGTCTATTGTAAAGTAAATTTTTCTGGGTGTGTTTTTGGTAGAACCTCTGGCTAAATTGCTGCAACGGGGCAAAATATTGCACTTTTTATAAAGGCCTCAGGTGAAACTCTGTATCAGACAAGGAAGGTGGAGAAAACTATGGAATTACAACAAGACCTTTCAAAAACCTGAAAACGTGGAATTCTCCTTTCATGCCTCAGAATAGAAACACTAAGATGTACTACAGCTAAAAGCAAGATTTTTATGCAAATATGTCTAAGGCAACATAGAAAGAGATCAGTGTCACTCAATTGTATGTTAGGGGAGCAACATGAAAAATGCAAATAGTTCTAATTATTATAATTATATGATTACTCATACACCTAAACTTTTATTAACTTATAACACTGATAAAACACTGTGCAACATGGAACCTTTATTGCTTTAATAGCATGTTTAGATTGTTCCACTGAAGTGATATTTGGGAAGCTGTGGTAATCGAGACAATTTTCAGAAGAATTTATTGGCATTTGGGGATAACACTCTTGTTCAGATAATGGGGCATCTTAGACAATTGAAATTCAGCTAATTGAGATTTCAGGGTAAAAGTGTCCAAATCAAATGCCAAATACAATATGTGTCTGAGGACTTAAATAGCAATATTATTTTCAGACTTGTCATGTGTGTGTCTGTGTTTTCTGTTGGAGAAGCTCCTGTTTCTCAGTTAAGCTGAAAATCTTATGTAGGTGGCTATATATGCCTTTAGGTACTAGATTGGAATAATTCTAGTTGAAAGTAATGTCACAGAGCTATAGTAAGGCATCTGAAAGTAGACTTCTGATGCTACACAATGCTTGGGGGACATTGTTGTAAATAAGTGCAATATTTTTATAAGAAGATTTTTGCCCATGTCAAAAAGCTTTTCCTAAAAACAGGCACTGGCTAAGAAGTGATTTAGATTGTGAAAGGCCTTCTCCTTCAGCAAATACACAGTGAAGTGACCTCCACTCAGGGACTTGATTTAGTGCAGAGGCTCAGCACATGCCTTACCCTAAACACAGCAATCCCACTGAAGTCAGAGTGACTAGAATATGTGCTTAAAAGTAGGTAGTCTTAAGCACATCGCTGGAGTCCGACAGCCTTCAGCTGCTGAAGAATTACGTTGGAGAGATGTAATCATTTAAGGAGCAAGTCCCAGGGCAGTTGGAAGCCGTTTATAAACAAACTTCTCCTGGCTATATTTTAAGTTATTTTGTTATTCCTCTTAAATCATTTGTACTATTAGAAAATAACTTCTATTTATTCAAAGCAGAGGTCTGCTGGAATGGCTTTTGTTGGCATGAGTATTCAGAGAGCAACAGTTTTCTTGTCTTTTCATAAACATAGAGGAAACCGTTCAAAATATTGTTTTATAATTCTTTGCCTTGCGAGGTAGTGAACCCTTGAAATAAACTTGCCAATAGACATCTCACACAGAAAATCGTGAGTCCTGTCCTGGGAGGGTAAGGGGAAAGACAGTCAGTAGAGTCTGGGACTAATGTCAGGGTTCAAGTCTACTTCATTAATGGTCAGCCAGGCGCTAGAGCAGAGTGGTGAAAAAAGGGCAAACTGCAGAGTAAATGCAACAGGGTGTGGTTTGTAAAAGAGTTGCTGCTTCTGCTGACTTTAAAAAGCAGTGGAGATCTCTATACAACAGCATGTGAATTTTTGTGGTATCACAGAAATCCTGATTCTTTACCAGCCTTCCTGTTTCTCCTTCCACCTCCTCCTCCTAGCCTTTCAGCTCTGCTGCTGTGTAGGCTTTAGGTGAGTGATCTTTGAAGGAAACGAGACACCAGACTGGAAACAAAAGGCCCACGGCAATCTGATGTGCTCTTGACCTTCTGCTGAGGTTGTTTAAATAGGTGCCATAAATAAGGGAAGAGTTCAGGGTAAGGCTTTTCAGCCAAAAAAGGTTTTGAAATGGATCTGCAGAGAAATAAATTGTTCTCTCTGTATCCATTGCCTTTCCTTCTTTCTCATTTACTTATGTCTTGTTTTCTTCCTTGCTCTTTTGGCACTGGCATTCAGTTGTCACCCAAGCCTGCCCATGGGGCTGGCTGAAAGGATACGTTCCCATATCTGCCCTGCTCTTCCCCACTGGACCTTTGCCACTCATGCCTTCAGGGGCAACCCCAACTCCGAAACTGCTGACCTTCTGCCAAGGACCCTGCTGGTGGGTTTGCATCAGTGTATTAAACAGAAACTGCATCACAAGTGTAAACTAAAATGGTTTTACTCCTGAAAGGAGCCATGTAAAGCTTGCTTCATTTCCCTGCTTTCCTCTAAGCTGAAAGAAACCTAACTTTACCAATAAGGTATATAATTTTGCCATGGAATTGTTGCCCACTACTGATATAACCTTCACTGTAAAGACTGAGAATGATTGTAAAGTAAAAAATGAAACAATGGATTGACTAGAAATCTATCTTGTGCCACAGCGAGTGAGATTATAAATACAGGTGCTTTTGAAACATCCTTATCAAATGTGAGACCCTCCAAATGTACTGATTATCAGATTATATTTGTCTGTAATACATTACTGTACAGATTCTATCATTTGTTCACCTTATGAACTGCTTGGCGTTTCAAGGATAGTTTGTCCTTGTGGTAGAAAGACATAAACAATCTGATATATGATCAGCAATGCAAGGGGCAGTAACATTTGTTTCCTTTTTCATAGCTAAGAATACAACCTAAAAGCCAAATATCTGGTACTAATCTGGGTAGCTGTAGCAGCCCTTGCAGTTTTCTCAGGACTGGGGAGGAAATGCAATTTTTAATGGTGGCTATGCACCAGCTAAGAGGATCCTGCATGTGCAGATTTCCAAATCTGGCCATCTGTCCCTGTGAGGGTTGGGATGGTGGCTGAGGATGGATGTAGTTACTCGCACGGAGGGACACACACCAAAATTTTGCTCATGGGCAATTTTTTGATTCTGCCAGTTCTTCTGGTTTTACTGTGAATCACGGAATAATTTACTTCTTAGTGCTCAGAGGTCTGAGAAATGATGATAATAGCAGGGTCTCCACCTTGCAAATTGTTTTGACACCCAGCCAAGGTGTATAGAAAGAGCCAATGTTTATTTTTAAAATCTCACAGATTTTAAACAAACCTCATGATATTTGGAGGACTGTGGAGCTTCCTCATTTTTACATTCATTTGGTTGGCTGGGCTCCTCCACTTTGTTTCCTCCTTCTAGCTTGGCTTTTTTCCCCTTCAATCTGTAATTGAAGTCATCCCACTCAAGGCTGTCTTTTGTTCTTTGTATAAGAAGCTATAATGGAAAATCCACACTTGCCAGCGGTGATCTTATTTTAATTTTGGAGACACTGCAACAGCTCAGTATATACACTGTGCACTTAGCAGTTAAGGAACAGCGCTTGTGGGAGACATAGGCCTGGGAAACACACAGGTTATGGTGAAATGTACAGTTGGCTGTTAACGAGTCAGTTAAAAAGTCCTTGACCTTGACATTTGTATCCTGAGCTGAAGGCTGACAAATATGGGTTTATTTTCCATTGGAATTTCCATGATTACAATCTGCTAGGGGAGCATAACTTAATTGAATGCATTTAATTAAATGCAGATTCATAGCAAACTTTTCCTCCTTCTGAAATTTGCCAGCCCTCCTCTGCCTACAGGCTGAGTGCAGGCAAGGTGATGGGCTGCACAGCTTCATCACAAGCAGTCCTGTGCATCATTGCAGGAGTCTCCAGGCAGGGATTTCAGACAGTCCTCCTGTGTGAACGCCAGTGGTTAGGCACCACCTGCGTGTACACGTGTGTCGGTTAACATCCTGGGTGGAGAGCCCTGCCATCCATTGATGCCCCAGGCGTTTCCCACTGCAGGACTTACCAAACCGCATGTGATTTTAAGTAGTCAATAGAACCTGGTCCTGCAGGTGCAGGAACAGTCATGTAGGACAGCCTTTTGTTAAGAGAATTAGGATATGCTTTTTATGTAGTTTAAGTTAATCAACAACAAGGAACCACATGCTCAGGTGGGACTGGTGCTCAGTTGAAGTACGAGAATTCACAGCCCAGTCCAGGACCTTTGCAACAGACACTCCTATCACCATCCAGACACTGACTGACCATCCTGTTCAAGAGCTTCAATTCCTCATGAAAGCATCATCCTATGCAAAAGGTTTCAATAAATCAGATGGCGGGGGGAGGGGGAGTGTTTGTTTGTTTGCTTTTTAACAAATACTGTCTGTGAATGTCTGGGCAACACATCCAGGTTGGCCAGACCCTCCTTTTCCTCCCTGTGCTCTATAACTCTGGGTTCCCAGTGTGTACATAGGTTTACCAAAGAAGCCAATGCATTGTACATAAAGAGACAAGTCCTCCTGAAGTCTGTGCAGTATTTAATGATTTGTGTCTCAGTTATAATGGCCCCAAGTAATGTAACTTATGTTATACATACCTATTATACAAGCACCTTTCTCATAATTTCTTTCTTGTGGATGTCACTAAATGTAATTGGTGGGGTTTTTTTCCCTACATTCGCATCACTGTACTAAGTGAAGTGCTACAAGGGTTAAACAAGTTTACACAGTCGGCAAGAATTTGTTTTTGGAAGACCTGCTAAAATGTTCAGCTCAGTATTTCTGATGCTCTGTAGATTACCTGCATCTCATAAAGTCTTCCAGATAAGACTGCAAAGATCAAATAAGTTCTTAGACAATCTTCTTGTTCTGTCTGATCTCTCCCTCTTTCCTCTCCTCATTGAAGGACCCTGACTTCAATGAGCGAAAGAGCAGACCCAGACAGTTGTCTGTCTGGCAGTACTTGAATTGCTTAGGCAATTTGCCTAAGTAAGTGGTTTACCCTCATGATAATGTATTTTGATGTAGAGACTGAAATGAGAGGGCTTGAGGAGCATGCTATACATTAAATGCATGAAGGGCAGAGCCATCTTTCTCTGTGTGCCAGAGTGCTCCCTGATTATCGGGAGTCTGTATTAAAAACACATTAAAGAAATAACTTCTGGCTGACTGGTGAACATTACTGAATTGTGAAACTTTTCTAGGGAGTTGTTTTATTAATTTTTATTGGCAGAAACATGAGAAAACATAATTAGTTATATTGCTTTCAAACTTGGTTTCACAGACTTTACCCACTGTTGGTTATTTTAGAGATTCTCAAACCTAAATAAAATTAGAGTGTGAATTATGTCATGCTGTCAAAAACAGACCATCCTTCCCTATTTTGAAAATGTTCCTAAAAGAACCTGCCGTGGCTTACAGATCTTTTAGTGGGACTTAGGCTAACATCCAAAGAATTATACTATATGGAAAAGTTAAACCCAGATGTCTACATGGGGGATAAAAGTTATGTAATTAACTGTGGATATCTATGCCAACCAAGAAGGTTCTTAATTGTCAGCCATTTTATTAGCCATGCTAAACACCTGAAACTTCAAATCTGGGATACTTGCTAGCTTAGATGTTATCAGATTGCTTTCATGAAGGTGCTTAAATCTAGATATGGGTGCTTAAAAATCAGCAGCCGCATGTGAAAACATGACCCTTTCTGAAGAGGTAAAATAGAGCACAGTGACTTGTGCCCTCTGAGGAACAGCGCATAAAAGAACCACAGCCCTGTACCTCAGCCATAGCCTCTTGATTTTGCTTTTTCTTGAGATGCTCTTGATAATACGCTACCTTTCCAAACCGTATATGCAGCCAGAGGCACTCTTTCAGAAAGGGTCGGCCATGCCTCACTTAAGTGACAGGTTCAGGTTAGGTATCATTTTACACAAGTAATTCTAAAATGAAGTGCTAGCTAGGCAGGGAGAGAGATGTTTGACATTATGACTGATCAGAAAGACTGGATGGAAATAGCCCTTCTTTAGGAGCTGGAGTCCTAAATATCTCCAACTTTTTCTACTCTGTCCGTCAGAAAGAGATGGGAATTGGAGAATTTCTGATAAAGTTAAATTAGGGTTGTCCAAACTTTCTCCCTGCATTTCTCTATCCACAGCTCTCAAATACTAGTTTGGCTGCAAATTATTGGTGTTATTTTTAAAACATGTGAACAGCTAAAACATTTCCAAACTGGCATGCAATCTGTTCACCAGTGGCTGATGTGCTATAGAGGGCGATGTGGAAAGGACACTGTTCTGATTTTTAAAAATTATGTTTCAACAAACATTCCTTGGTAAGACCCAGTCCTACATATCTAAGGGACAAAACAGGACTTCCAGTCTGGGACAAGATGCCAGATCCTTTACATCTCTTGCCTCTGTGAGATTTCTGATATGCTGCTCAAAATAATTTAGAAAGCTCTGTGAAGCTGTTCAGTCTAAGACTGGCTTTTCTTTGCTGTCTATAGGTGGCAATGCCATGCTGTCGACAGTGTTATCACTAGTGATCAAGTCTTTGATACAAATAGTCTTGCAACTATCCAGTTCAGTGGAATGGGCTGAAATACAATATATGACAGAAGCTTCTTTTTTTTTAAGTACTTGGCTCTTTTCTTAAAAGCAAGGGCACATCCTTGGCTGCCCTTCTGTAATTCTGCACTACACAGCAGCAGTGATGCACAAACCTGTCCTACAAAAGTAGCTTGTGCAGTCACCTTTCCTGCTAGTAGAGAGAAAGCATAACAGATTTGTGTTGCCTTGTGTTTCAGCTTTCCACACGGGGGCCATTTCTGGAGGATACGGAGAGCAGCCAGTATGCATCAGTCTTTTCTGTTGGCATGGCTCCTTGAAGCCACACTACTGTGGCCACTGGAGACTTGAAGGACTGAAGAGCATACAGCCATCTTATATACCTCAAAATGCCTTAGATGGGAGCTTTGAAGAGACTTCAAACCAAATTTCATTATCCGGTGGCAGGGTTTTGTTCTAACACACAGAAACATGTTGTGCAGAAACATGCCACTGTCCTTTCACATTTATATTTTTGAATTTCCAAGTTGGGCACAACATGGAGAACAGCTTAAACAGAACATGCAGCATCTCCCATTTCCTACAGCATTGTAACACAGTGTGGGATTACATACTGCGCACGTTGCATACTGCAATTCTGTCTACACCAAAGGATCTGACTATAGACTGAAATAGCCAGTGATATGGCACGCTGTGCAGGCCACCTCACTACAAGTGCTTAGATAAAAAAGTGACGCTAGGATAAGTGAGGTCTTTAAGAGTGTGTGTCTAACATCACACTGATGTGTTTGCATGTTGGAATAAACTTCCTATGGGTCTGTGACTCATGATGACTCTGTTGCAGCTCAAGAGTCAACTTTTTGCCCCTTAATTCCAGTGCCCTCAGGTTCTACCAATATTTTCGAGTCTGAGTTACAGACAAATTGCCGACAAAATACCTGATGAGTGACCTCAAAAACATTTTGACAAAAGTCAATGCAGTGGAAATGACTATGGGTTAAGATTACCAATTACCCAGCTCTTTCTAGCCTGTTGACCACAGCAGGCTAGACCTTTCTGGTGCCAGCCTAAATTACAAAAGGGCAAAAATGGTTAAAGCCAAGCAGTCACAGGGGGCTACCTGATGAAATTGGTCTTGAAACGTTGGCATAGTTTGGAGTGGTTGCAAATTCCTTTCTAATTTCCTCCCAGGCTGACATGGCACAGCTTGAGACTCCGAAGTGTACTTTCTGAAAAGTTTTATTATCAAATGTACTGATTTTTTGTAGTACTGTGTTTCCTGTGTGCTCTTTAGAGAATATCCAAACTTAAAAATGAGAATGACCTCTTCCACTTCAAAGATTTTGGAAGAACATTACATAACTGACCATCAAAAGAGAACCCTGTATTCTTGTTTTGAGGGAGCACTAATACATATTTCCATAGCAGAGCCTGTCCTCAATTTTAATTTGATTTCAGGATATCATAAATGGTTTATCTAGTGGTTATCTCTCAAAGAGAATGATGCTGTCCCCCAGAAAGCATGTGGATTTCTCCAGGGTATCATAGCACCATTTTACATTTTACATAACACTATGCACAAATCTTCTTCAAGGCAAATATTTATTCTAACCCCTACTCAGTTTTTTCTTGAAATACTTAATTTTTCAGTCCGCAAGAAAAAGCCTCATGTGTTGGCTGACCAATGACAAAACGTATTTTGGGAAACTCTGCCATGAGTAACAAATGGAGCCATTAGAAATGCACAGCTCTAAAAAGAGAAAACTGTCTAATGGGATCAAAAATTTTGGTTTTAAATTCTTCATGCCCCTCCTGGGCAGAGAAGATGGAACTCTAATGGCATTCCAGCACTGCTAAAATTTTCCGTAATTCAAGTATGAATTCTTTATGTCATTCTAGACATAATCTTGGGTCTAGACCAATTTGGGTCATTGGGTCTGTTTTGTGTGGAGAAGATAAGGCAAAAAAATAATCTCTCTATACCCTCTTTCCTTAGGTTGTAGCTGTTCTCTAAACATAACTCTCAACCATCATTGGCCTGATGGTGGTACCTCTTTTCTGAAGTACACTGAGTACTTCTTGGGAGTGAAAGGCCCCCTAAACAAAAAAAAAACCAAAAAAAAAATCAAAAACAAAAATGTGACGTGGTTGCAATCCATCTGAAATGGAGTGAAAACAAGATAGAGGAATCAACATTCCAAGTAACCTTAACCTGGCAAAAGTGCCAGCAGTTCAACGTGGTTTTTAACACAACTCTTTCTTTCTTCACAGAAGAAAACTATGAGGAAGGAAATGAAATGGCCTGCTGTTTCCTTTGTCTCACTTCGCGCCTGCACCTTTCCTGGAGGACGTTCACCAGGGACACAGTTTGAAAGTGGATGTGGAGGAGATGCTCTGAAGGAGGAAATGGGATTCCTGGCAAACATGAAGATGTTGCCCTATTAACTGAGAGCCGTGGTCTGAGAGCGAGCTTGCTGAAAGGATCCATTGAAACTGGTCTGTGCTGTGAATCTGTGTCTCTGAATCCCACATCGCTGACTCCCTCGCAACGGAAAATTGCTGAGACTATAATTTGTGTGTTCAACCCCTATGAAGAATTGACAGAAAAGACGAGTGTAGCACGAGCCTGCATCTGTGCTATTACGCCAGCTGTGTGTGTTTACCCATGCACTTATGTACTAAAGTTCTCGCAAAAGGCGTAAATACAATGAAAGTCAAAATAATGAACTCTGATTCATCACGCTTCATCCTGACTGAATCAGAGCAAGAATATGCAGTTGCTTCTATCCTCATCTTACGTTATGTCTTTTGAGCTTAGACAGCAACCTTTACGAGGCCAAAACTACCACTTAGAGCTTCATTGAACAAATGTACCTAATTAATGCCAGTATCAGTAGCAATGAGAACAAAACCAAAGGGAATATGACCGAGGACCCCATCTAGGAATAACGCCTGGCCACTGCGGGCCCCAGAGCCGTGGGAGTAGAACGAGATGGGACTCTGTGTTCCCCTTCTGCTCTCCCTGTGTGGGCGCAGAACTGGTTTTCTGCCTGAGAAAACCAAGCATTCTGACTTGCAGCATCCCTGCACAATCCTGCAAGCCCGAAGCTTGTAACACACTGAGTATTGCACTTGTTACTAAGTCTAGTCAAAGACTGGAGGCAGATCAGAGGGTTTTTTGTGTCCCTAGACAGCTGTTTTAAAGTGGTATTTACCAATAGCAGATGCTGAACATTAACGTTTGCATTTGCATTACAGAACAAGCAACCCCTTCAAAAGCTGTAGAAATTCAAGTGAATTTGAATTTTCACTGTCATTATCTAAAAAAATTTAGGTGTAGGTGTGTTACATATAGTTTAAGAAAACTTGTCTACTTGGAGGAGGTGAATACCGAGAGGACTTGAAGCCATGGTAAAGTTATTGCAAGTACTGACAAGTCAAAGAAAACAGTCTCGTATTTTGATTTATTTAAATCTTAGCTAATGTCTAAATGATGGTCACAAATTATTTTCCCATTTCTTTTGGTTTTAAATCCCAAACTTAGCAGAGTGCCATTCACAAAAACAAACAATAAAATTTCTCTAGGATGAGTACAAGCTGTGTGTTAAGAGACAGACAGCTGTTACTAGTGATTTATCATCAGTCTGTAAGGTTGAATTGAGTGGGGTACCACAGAGGATTTGCCCTAGATGATGGATTTGCAATTAATGACCAACATGCTGGAATGGAAAACATGTCTGCAAACACAGAACATGCAAGCAAACTGGGAGGCACTGCCACCAACTGGGGGGACAGGATAAGAATAAAAAACAAATTGCAGAAGTTGAAGAAACTACTTCTGAAAAAAAGAGAGGATGGAATATAGGAGAGTGCAAGGCAGCTTCACAAATACGTGAGGGCGATGGAACAGCTAGGTAGTATAGCAGAAATGGTATAGGAGTTACGATGGATGGGAAAGCCAAATGCGAGTCAGTAGTGTTGTGCTGTTGTGAATGAGGCAGACACCATAGAAAGGAATTAGTAGACTTATGGCAAAATATGTGAAATAATCCTTCCAGTCTTCACAGCCTTATTAGGGGTACTATATCTCATTTGCACATGGCACTTCCAGAAAACTGTGGACTAATTAGAGTGAGGCAAGAAGAGAACAGCAAAAATGTTCAGAGCTTTCAAAAAAATGTGATATGGAAGAACTTGGAAGAAATTGAGATTTTTAGCTTCAGAAGAGATAGGGTGAACGCAGGGCCTTGACAAGTCTTAAAAGTTACTAAACGCTCTCACAAAGTGGAAGCAAATTGTTTTTCTCTGTCTGAGGACAGTAACATAGTGGAATCAACTGTTTGAAAAGGTTGTGTTGTCTCTGCCCGCTGGTGGTTTTTAAGAATAGAGCAGATAAACACCTCTCAAGAATGAGAAAAGAGTGCTGATCCTGCTTTGGGTCAAGTGCATGGACAAGATGACCTCCTGAGAGCTTCTTCAGGTCTATTTTCTAACATTCACAGACAGTTTGGAGTGTGTAGCTGTGATCTCATGGAAACGGAGAGGAGCTACGTGCTTATCTTCTTTGCACTTGGAGCTGGGTGTACAGTTCTTTTGGATTCCTTTCACATCCCAGTCTCTTTGTTTTGGTGATTTGAATTACCGTTAGGCAAGAAAAAAAAAATATTTTTGTACCCTCACTAGAATTTGACAGATAGGAATAGGGGAAAAAAGTACAATGTAGGTTACAGAAAACCTTCACTCTTCTGTGAAAGAGAATGTTTTAAAGTTAACAGCATATGAATTCGGGGCATTATAGCAGGAGTACAGATTAAGCTTCTGCTAAGTGTTCTTTTTAGAATTGCTAGACTAAAAATTATTGATCCTAGAAAATAAAGGACTAACAGACAAGAAGAAAAACTTTACTGTTAGGACTTTTATAAATGGAGGAGTGTTTGATTTACCAAGGCAAGCTAAGAAGACTAGCAAGGGTGTGTGCACTGAATGTAACCCTCTGTCCCATGATTTACTGAGGCATGGTTCCCTGTTTTATTGAGAGCTAGAAGGTAGACATGTACCATACAACTTCAGTTACTCCTCTCCCTCACCTGACATTTTTCTTCCTTCCTCTCAGTAAGCTCTTTTCATGCGTATCCCACAGTCACTCTAGTATTCCCCTTAGGCACATGAGCTTGCCAAACCTTGCTGAAGGTAGTGAGGAGTGAGGGTGAAGAAATGCTCCCGTGCTGCTTCTTTCCAGAGCCTGCCACATCTATGGTTTGTTTGTCTTCAGGTCAGAGGATTGTTTGGAGCAGGGTGTCATGAAGTGACCATAGCACAGGGATGAACCAGATCCTTTGTGTTTCTGCTACCCTCTATAAGGTAGCAAGGCCACCAAAAGGGAAAGGACAGCACTCAAATTGCAGAGCCACATAGTACAGCTCCATTTTCCCTCCACTGTGCATCCTGTCCCATCCTTTTCCCTTGGAAAAGACCGGTACCTTTTCAGGGTCCTTTTCCCTCTGAAATGAACATACTGGAAGTGAATGAGCTATTGGTGAAGCCAGGGCTCATGTCACGTAAGGGCACCTCCAGGATAATAGCTGTAGTGGACTAAGGTATGACAAGGTAGGCTTTCATTTGCATAACACCTCACCATTTATTTGTGGTTTTTGAAGCCTCTGCTCTCTCGAGGGGTCAGCCAGACTACCTTGTGTTACTTAAACAATGCTCTGTCTTTGCTGTATTTTTGTTAAAACTGTGTAACTTAATTAAAATGAATAACTTTTTCAGATGATCTACTCAAGTGGGCTCAGTGAGGCCAAGGCAGTGCTATGTAAAAGATGTTTGATGTGATTCATGGTTGAAGGCAAGAGGTGAGCGATATCCTTAGCAGGACTTTACAGACCCCATGGCCTTCACTTCTGTGAGAAGAACTTTAGACAGCCTAGTCTATCAGGGAAAACCACAAGTACTTTTTTTTTCTGGCCTGTAAATATAAGAACATCTCTCCATGTGCCATCATAGTTTCCTAACGAAGGATGAGTATTGGGTCCTCATCTGTTATGTCACTGTTGCTATTAACATTGTTCTTGCTAATGCTAGGTTGGAAAAATTTGTAGTCATTTAGGATATAAATATGCTTCCACTAGCACAAGTTGATGTCAGTGTTCATTATGTTTCATAGCTCAGTGTTCTTGTCAATAATTTCTGAATCGATCTTTCTACTGCACGCAAAATCTTGTGCTTTGCACTGGAGCCACTGCACCAAAACCATGAAGGTGTCAGTAATGAATCTCAGTGCTCCATTGATTTAGATTTGCTTGCTGCCTGGCTCCTTCAGGCTTCTGTGAGGTCCTCATCCCACAGGGGATGTCCAAGCTCTATCCCAAACTACAGGAAGAAATCTCCCATGTGTGAGCAGAGGGGAGTTATCAAGGTCCACAGACTGTGCTGAGCTATACAACTCTTCAGGCTATATGCAACCGCTCTCATGAAGATGCAAATCCCTAACGTCTGAAACCGTACCTCTTAGTAAATTTCATCAGGGAGTCCTGTAGACTCTAGCGTCCTCATCTGGCTCCTGCTGGTTCCCCATCTCCAGCTAAACCTCCTCGGCAGCTTCTACATGTTTACCTGTTTTCCAGAGTTTTTCTACTTTTCCAGTGAGGGCACCAACCAAATTCAACCATGAGATTAGGGCACTAGGGGGCATGTCTTGATAGGTAAGGCAAGCCCAAAATATATCTCCAGGTTCGGTTGCAGATATTCTCAGCCCACAGTGTGTTGTGCAAAGCCCAAGTCAGTGGAAATGAGCCATTGCTCAGACCTGTGCTGTCTATCAGTGCTGCAAAGGTACTCTTGTATCACAAGGTGAATGTATGTCAGAACTACAAAGGGAGAGTGTGATATTCAGAAAGCGGGTCATCAGCTTGCTCTTCACAGTGGTATGGAGCAGAGCTCCCCTCCAAATCCATAGCGGCTCTGCCTTTACTTACACAAGAAATGAACTGACCATCCCCCTCACCAAGGACCTTCCTAAAACACCTAGAACTCTTGAAAAGATCCCTTTTTTCCCAGATTTCCTTTCCCTGATTCATCAACCATCCCTCAGTCCCCCCTGGGGACATGCTTTTCACATGTCTCTTTCACTCTGGTCTGTGTTTTAGAAAGAGGTTGTATTTCCTGTGAGACCTCATGCCATCAATCCACCATAGCCTGTATACACAGGCAAGGTAATTGCTAGCAGGCAGCCACATCTGTTGACGGGTGCTACTTTCACAAAGGTGGGGCCTTCATTTCCATTCCCTTTCTTAATTGTCAGTGTTTGGTAACTACAGAAATTAATGCTGCCATCCAAAGGGTGCTCTTGGGACTGCTCTGAGCAGACTCCGACTGTCTCTACCTCCCAAAGACCTTTCATTACTTAGCCCTGAAGCAGTTGTCTCCCAGCATTGATTTTTTTGTGTGCCCCCACTAAATGCAATTGCAGCTAAATTACAGTCTTTTAATGAATGCATAATGGGAGCTTGTTCTTTCGTTCCTATGTGTGCGTATGTGTGCATGGAAGCAACAGAGAAAGACAGAATGGGAGAGATCAAGTGTGAAGCTTGTGTTAGTAAACAAAAATCATGTAAAAATCACTGCTGCTGCTTTCAGGAACCAAGTGCATGGATGAGGAAACACGCACAGTGCTCTGCCCTCCTCGTAGCTATGCCAGAACTCATTTTAATGTTCAATTTGGCTCAGACCTTCAGCCCAGCAGCATGGCAGGGACCGAAACCAGCAATGGTACAGATAGCTATACCCAAAAAAGCTGAGGAGCTCTGGTTTTACTTTAGTCTTTTTCCAGGTCAGAAAACTGCTATAGGCTAGTTGTGCTCTTCTGGGTAGAAAAGGCCAGAACACCAGTCAGTGACTCTCATGCGATAACCCACTGTATGGCGCAGGTGTCTGTCCTCAGCCCTTAAACAAAGGTGCAAGCAACTGAAGTTTGATATCATTTACTTCTTACATAAAAAGAAAAAGCAAATACTTTTGCATTCAGTCTGTCAGCTATTAGAACAAAGCAAGACAAAGGGTCTTCAGTGCCTCTTCCAGGCCAGATGGGACCTTTACCTCTCGTTCCACCTGAAGCGGTGGGGAAGCCCTCAGCAGCAGTCCTGTGGAAAGACCCAGGTGCTGGTGAACACAGTCTCCGTCATTTGCTCTTGCCTGGGGAGCACTGGGCTGGAAGTCCCTGCACTAGAAAGGAGAGCACTACAGCCTCACATTTTGACACTTACACTCCATCCCGTAAAAGCCTATTATTTAGGATTTATGTGAGTGAAGTGAAATTCATCCCATGTGGAACGTTAGCCAAATCCTCATTGCTTTCTATCCAAGTTTTATGTAAATCCAGATGTTCCGACGCACTGAGAAGGACAGGCTCAATCTGTTGTACAGCACATATGTGAGCCCTCTTTATTCCTTTGAAACTTCGGAGGTAAGACTGGATTTTAGACTAGCATGATATAGATCTGTACAGAGATAAGGACATGCAAGAAATCCTACTTTCCTCTCTCGTTTTGCTGTTGGCTCATCTGCCACCTGCCTCGCATTGTCAGAGCACCCAAACTCTTCCTGGGAGGTCTGGCTCCTTGGGCAGCTCTACGGGGCTGCAGCTTATCCGCTGGACAGCCTTGAAACCAAATTACTATATGTGGCTTAGATTGCAGGATATTCCAGTGAAGAGGGAATCTGGTTTTGACTTTTAGGTAAGCACGTAGATTACGTTCATTAAAGCATTATAAGGCAACTTAGGTGAAATGCCTCGGAGGTTAATACAGACTCCTATCTCTGTCTGTTGTGCTGTGACTAAAAGTGGATTGCACCATTTCCTACTGAGCCAAAAGGGACAGAAATAATGGTGGGATAATCAAAGCAATTTGGCTTTAGCAGAGTCAGAGCCTTAGTCAGACGTGAAAGATTACAACAAGGCAAGAAAACGCCTCTATCGCAGTTCAGTCTTCCAATGGTATCTGTCAAAATAATGTCACTGACTCCCTGCCCTGACCATGCTCTCTGCTTCAGATGCCATGCTGCTGACCATGGAGGTCACACCGTACCTTCCAGCCAGCCCATAAGGTGTCTGCAGAGCTGGGGACACCTCACAAAGCTTGACTTGAAGCCTGCTATCAGTCCAGATAGCCCAGAATAACAGGAGACCAAAGATATTTTTTTTATCCTCATCCTTGAAAATTTGAAATTCAGAATTGGATGCAGATTATAAAGCATGAGCCTTGTTGCCTATTTTCTGTATGCCCTACCAGGGTGAAACAGGGATGCAGTTGTATGGAAGTAAATGTAAGCCTAAGGAATCATTTTAGCTTTTGTTATCATTGCCTGTCACAAGTATTTTCTTCCTAAGGGTTTTGGGGATTTTTCCCCATTCCTTTTCATCTCAAGTCAGTCCATCAAAAGCATTCTCCCTCACTATACTAAAGCATTAATGCTGAAAACATCCTCAAACGTATACAGTTTTTTGTGTGCTTCACATGTAAAGATTTCATAAAGGCATTTATGAAGAAAAGCTAATCATGACTCAAATGCAGACCACAGACTGAAGTACATCCATGTGCTTTTGAAAGGTCCTAAACCTTGAAGAAGGATCCTAGAAACCTCTGTAATCAAACCAAGACCTCTGGATTATATTCTCAGAATACATGGGAAAGAATATGATTTAGATTTGAAGCCTATAGTTTCAGAGTGTCTCTCTATCTGGGAGGTATATGACAGCAATAGTTACACATTTATTCATAGGCTGAATATAGTTCTTTGAATCATCCCTGTACATGAATTACCTTTGGCAGGTCACTGTCTCTCAAAAGGAGGCCATTAGTGAGTTCTTCCATGGTTACTGAGGGTTTGTCCTGGTGGGTCCTAACACAATTCAGCACAACTTAGCCATTTTGCACACGTGTATCCCAAACATTTTCATAACAATCTTCACGTAAGGAGTAGAAGCCATATGGGGATAATTGCAACATAATTTCCCCTGACCTGGATTTCCTTATTCTCTGTTAAAAAAAAAATGCTGCTCTTGGCTGCTCCTCCTTGAGTCTGTCCTCACCAACACCCCTACTCCAAAAGCATCACCATGATTGCTGGGACTGCTATCCCCCAGGGAGAAGTGTTGCTGTCTTGGTCACAGCTGACAGCTCCAGAGTCTGCTGCTAAGCCCACTGCTCGAGGACTGGACACTCTCAGCTGGGCTCAGGCATCCAAAAAGATGCAGCACAGGTTCATCATGCAGGTTTCTTTATCCAGGCTGCCAACATAGTTTCAGGCATGTACCAGCGACAGTGTCATGTGCTCCCCCAAAAGCCTGAAGACAGATGGTCCAAACTGCACTCTCCCTTAAAATGTAGTTAATTGCTTCCTCAGACGTAATATTGTACATTCTCTTATACTTATAATCTCACATTTAGGCATCTTTCATGAACTTTTTAGCTGATTAGTTAATTTATCCCTATCCTAAGCTCACAATAAAATGTCAGCTATTATCAGCATCAGCTGTCCAGTTCTTGCTGACACCTGAGTCTATGCACCCTCCTGCTGTATCACAAGTCTTGCATAGCCCTGGTTAATCCTTCAATGGATTACAGACATCCTGTTCATTAGTTTATTCTCAGTTAAATTCTCATGCTACTCATTACTGCAGTTGCCCAGGTACAATAATTAAATTTCCTATTTTTCAGGCTTTTGTAGCACTGCTTTAACTTACAGTTGCAATGAAATTTGTGGAGCAAGGGGCAAGAAGCAGAGAGAGAAAATGAGCTGTTTTCTCTGTAAATGATATTGTTAGCTGCCCTCCTGGTAGTTGGAAGGAGTAGAGATAGGCACTCCAATGGTTTTTAAAGCTTTTAGTGTCCTGGGCAGAACTTCATCTACCTTTAACACTGTCACATGGCTTACTAGAAAGTTTTTTTTTGTGATCCATAAAGCAAAAGAGCTTATCTGTTTGAAAGTTCAATGGCAGTACCTCTGGTTTAACCACATTAATATCTGTATAATGTAATAACAGTGGGGAAAAGTTACCAACTATGCAAGAATAACAATAGTCTGTTTCTGAGCAATTTCAGATGCTGTTTGTGAACTGTTATGAAAGCCATGAAGACATGACAATGACAGCTTAAATGCTGAACTCTTTATACCCTTTTCTGTCCCTTCAAAGTTAAATCAAAATTAAACTATACAAATGAATCTTGGAAATCAGCAACATGAAAGCTGATACTTCTCATCTCTTGGACTGACTTCTCAAGTTAGTCCATCAGCCCCAGGCAGCAGATAACATATTCTGCCTGAGTGCATGTGAGTGAGCAAATATTTTGGTTTTAAAATCTTTTTATTTTCAGACACATGATTTTTAGGAAAAAAAATGCTGGTTTCCACAAACTGTCTTTGACCAGCTCTGTTGAGGGAAAAGACAATGCAAGCAGTCAAACCATATTTTATCTGTAAGCAGAACCCAGGGAAGTGATTACTCTTAAGCAAGTCCATGATTGAGAGATCTCTCCAGCCTAGATGATGCAATTATGTAAGTTTAATTTCACCTCACTTGGTTGCGTGAAGTCCTTAATTGATAATTGCGTAGGAGAAGTCCTCTCATTATATTCTGTACAGAGATTGGCATTTCTGACCATGAAAGAATATTTGAGGATAAATCACTGCAAAAGATCCCATTACTCCTTGGAACAGTATGAACGAGAGGCTGATAACTGTGCTCTAATGTCATCAGTATAGATTTCTCACAGTTACATTATCATCAAGGGAGCAATTTTGAGACTATTTTCCCGATCAAAAGGAAAATTTTCAATTGCAAAAATGTTATAGCTCGTTAAATAAGGAAGTGAATGTCACTTTAACATAACCAAACTTAGTTCACTTTGAAGACACTGTTGTCATTTGGTGTGGTGTGGTATGCTATGGTAACAATTTATGACAAGATTTAGCGAAAACATTTTGAAAGCCCTTTATCAAGGTCTTTTATCTCTCAGTCCTGCAAGTGAACCATTACAAGCACATGCCATACTTATATATATGCAAATAAGGAAGGTACCAATAGATGGCACTTGATAAAAGTTGGCATCATTTTTGGGTTTTGTAGGACCAATGCATATAGCAGTGTGCACAGCAAACAGCATCCTGCAGATGCTCTTTGCAATAACATTTAACAGTATACTCCAATTTTTGGCTCCAGTCCTGCAAGTGTGTGTGTGGGGGTGTTCATTTGTGCTTACTTTTGCACAAGTCCCTCAGACCTAAACTTGAAGATGTCTGTCCAGTGCTACCAAATTTAGAAAGTGAAGGTGGTTGCACAGTTCTTACCTAAAACAAAAAAATAGCATAAATTTAAACCAAAAGGCCTCTGCCACTAATAATATTGCTTTGCACAAGTCTATGCCTTTTTATTCAGAGGATCAAAATAATTTTTCAAATATAATAAACCAGTGGCTGTTTTGCATGGGGCCTTGTGTACATAGTTATGACATATCAAGGAGACTCAAAAGAGAGGAAGGTTGCCTCAAGAACTTGCTGTATACATACAGAAAATTAGACAATCTTAATAATTGTCTTGAACAGCCCGCTTCATTTTGGAATAGACCTCCATCTGCTAAGACAGAAAACTTGAACATAGATGAGTTCTTTCCTATCAGAAATCTTAGGGATTTTCCTGTGGTTTAATTATCCACCACCCCCATGCTAACTGGGTTTATACTTTGATATGCTAGTAGTTTGCCTGTTGTTACTATCTTGCTTTGTTTTCCAGGTTTTCCTCTCATATATTCAACCCTTATTCTCCACAGAGCATGGCTTGGGGTACATACTGCAAGCGACACAGTTATGGAAGATTTGCAGAAAAAACCCAAACCCTTTAAATGGACATTTTATCCCTTACCAGACTGCGTGGCACACCTACCTAATCAGGGCACCCTCCTTTTCTGGGTGGTGGCACGAGAGTGTCACTGGTTAGAACTAGAAATGTCAATACGCCTGTAGCTATATCATTCATGTCTATGATACACTATAACTATACATTTATATACTATAAATATTCCTGTTTATGCAATATGCATTTATTCTATATGTTTATGTTTATTTCTATTTTATGTTTATCCTAAATATGTTTATATTTACATACAAGATTCTCCTTTCTTCTCATCCAGTTAGATCTGCTCACTTTGTAAACACTTAGTATTGCTCCCAGTTTTGACCACTGGTAGAAAGGATTACTGGAATGGGCAGAACTATTTGGTCGTAATATTTGATACAACAAGTAAGGAAGAAGCAGGGTCCTTTTTTCTGGATTATTAGAACAAGCTGCACCCTCAGTTTCATAGCTATTTTTAACTTCAGCTTTTTTCCCTTCATTTTGCTGCCTTTAATTCTAGTTCTTCCCTTCTTCACAACTGGTAAACCAATGCCTGTGATTCTGTCATATCTCCCATCCTATTGCATGCTTATCTTTCAGGAAGAGCAGATGTTCCTATATGTGCCCTATCTTTATCCTCTGATGCTTTTGCTTTGCAAACAGAAGATTGTATTTCCATTGCCCTCTGGAGAAAAAGATACAGCACTAAGGAGTTTTTCTGTGTTGCTAATCAATGGGGTTTGTAGGCAACCAGGCTGATCCCTTTCCTACCTTGTCCCCATTACTACTATTCCCAGGCATTTTCCCCTGGCATTTGTTCTTTATCTCCTCTCCCCTCCTCTAATCTTCATTCACCCTGGTTTTTCCTTTCAGCTTCTCAGTCTGCTGAAGTAACAAGAACTTGCAAATGTGCACAAAAGCTATGACCCCACTTTGCTGGTTTTTCCCCCACCTCTTCAGCACTGCCTCCTACCAACACATGCTGCTGCAGGAAAGCTCTGGGCAGGACCTTGAGGATAAGCCACAGGTGCCATATGGGATTAACTCCTGCTTGATCTCCACACAGGCAGATCTGTGGCTGGGGGAGTGTGGGAGGGCCTGCCACAGTTTTTTTGGAGGTGAATACAAGCACGACTCCTTTAGGATGCAACTGCAGTCAGGATGTGACTCTGCCCTCACTGCAGGCAGTGTTTGGTGGTCCAGTGCTCCCTGTATCCAAAAATGGTCCCCATATCTCCTTGTGCTCCCCAAAACCATTTCCAGCACTGCTCTGCACCAATGCCTTGTCAGCCGAAATCCAGAGTTTGTTCCTAAATAAGCTCAGATTAAACCCTTACCTCCATATCCCAGGTAATTCTTGTCCTTCAGCACATGGGGGTTAGGCACGGAAAGGTCTCCTGATATGGACTATCTCAATGACAACACATTTCCTCGCCTGTTAGTAGAGACAGTATTGGGAGACTTATTCATGTGAGTAAAGTTGAATGTAATTGTAAGTTATGGGATGTCTTGGGCATTTGGCTCAGCTACTTGAATGCACTGGTCAGCTGGCAGTGGCAAGTACAGCACAACAGGACTGCATCTGCAGAGCAATCTATGGGATGCAGAGGACCTGAAGTCCACACTACATACATTACAGAGACTTTATTTTGTATTAGCTGTCATCTGGGGCTGTGGGCTGGACACCCGTTAGTGGCTGAGACTCATCTTCTTCTTGCTCCATTTACTTGATGAGAGTGTCCTGCCATAAGAATCAAACTGTGGTAAATAGGGGCAAACAGGAAACTTGCTTCAAATGAGACACCCCAGCTGAAGTATTAAAAGAATATAGACTCATTTAGCAACCTATATCAACTAAAGTTTTCTCTTGAACTATATGGGAGTTTGGGATCTGAATACTCTTCCAGATCTATCCTTAGCTGCTATTTCTCACTGCCATTATTTACTATAGAATCCTTTTGTTCTGATATTTATTCCATAAAGCATTTCCAGATACAGCTGGCATCAGGAATGCTCCACAAAATAAAGTCATATTGGAGATTTCTTTCATAAATAGAACATAAGCCCAATGTTATTCCTGCCTAGGCTATTATGAAAAGTTAGGCTTTTTATGAAATTTCCATAACATAACAGCTTAAACTGACTTCTGCTCTTTGTGTTATGGTAGGAATACACATAGATGTCAGGTCCTCATCTGGTATTCAACTACTGCACCCAGCACCCCCTCCCACAAAGGATATTGCAGAATTAGACAGGGGTCAGAGCAGGGCACTGAAAATTATTAAACACAGGAGAAAACAGTTTAGGAAGTTAGATTAAAAAGACTGGCATTGTTTATTTGTGAAAGGCTGTGAATAAGAGAAGACATGATAAGAGCACACAAAATAACGAATGTTACAGAGAAAGCAGAGCAGAAACCTCTATCCTTCCTGTCTCATAACATGCATGACAATGAAGCATTCAAAGAAATCAAAAGGTGGCAAATTCAGACCTGATAAAAGGAAATATTATCCCGTACAAAACATAATTAGACTGTGGAAGCCATTACCACTGACTGCCCTGCTGGCCAAGAATGTAGTTCAAAGTTAAAGTTCAAAAAGAAAAGAGAATGTGTTCTTTGTATAATAAGCTATATAATAGTAATGCAAAAGGGAAAAAAAAGGTGTCAGAAAATCTTAAGTATTTCAGAGATGCAAACCACTCAGTAACTAACAGGACTAGGATGAGACGGGCTATGCTGTTTCCTATCTGCTTTTCACTGGGTTTTGTTAACCTTCCTGAAAGCACATGGATTGGCCTCTCTTACAGTGCATCCATCTGGCATCACATATGGAAAACAAAACACAGGGCACCTGAAATTAATACATCAGGCTGTGAACTTCAGTGCTAAGGAACCTGTGGTTACTACCCTCTTTCCCTGCTTAGCTGCACTGAGGGTAATTGCCAGCACGCAGAGCACAGCATCTTAAATTGCCTTGGCTCAATTTACCACAGCTTATCTGGATGCACTCTGAGACAATACGAGGCAGAATTCTGTCATACTTAGCTGCTTGTCACTTCATGTATATTTCATAGTCACAGAAGAGGTCTTTTCTGCTCTTCCTGCTGATATCAGTTGGAAGAGAAACAGGTCTGGTTTTTAGAGCTTGAGATCCTTCACTACAAGGATCCCTTTTAACAGCCTTTGCAACATCAGGTAGCCTTCTACATCTCGCAGGCATGCAGCAGTGGTTACAAGTAAGAAAAAAAGGCCCTAAAACTATAGCAGAAGATAAAGGTTGCAGTTATTTTGCCATGCAACTTAAAGTTTTTTATCAATTCGGAATCCTAAAGGCAGGACGTTATAATTTAGCTATCCCCATATTTTGCTTTGCACACAGGAATTTGTTCCATTAGTCCCTTAAATAAACCTTTTATTTAATACCACGC
Source organism: Fregata magnificens (assembly GCA_013389945.1). Lineage (NCBI taxonomy): Eukaryota > Metazoa > Chordata > Aves > Suliformes > Fregatidae > Fregata > Fregata magnificens. The sequence goes on from WAAD01009225.1 coordinate 31,692, forward strand.
AATGCTGGTGCACTTCCAGCTCTTCCAACATTTCCTTGGTTCTCTTCTTCACTGGTTGCCTGATTTCTAGGCAGAGAACCAGCCTCAGGGTGACATGTGGAAAGAGACAAATGTGCCTTGGGAGGAGGGAGGAAAACTTCTGTGGTTTAAAAAAGAAAGAGTGAGAATGAGACCAAGTGACCTATGGGACAATTCAGTTCCTTGGGAAGCTTGCTCATTGTCGAGGTTAAGACACTCTTTTGGGCAAGGTGAATATAGGCTTGTAGATGAACAGGAATCACGTATTTCTCTTATGTGTGAAAAAGGCATTTATGATCTGGACTGTGGATTTTGGATGAGACAGGAATTCAATGGTGCTCTACCTTTGGGAGAAGGTAGGGAGGCAAGCAATGACTTGTGTCTGCACAACGTACATTAAAACAAGAGTCAGCCAGACTCTCTCTATCAAACAATTTTATTAATATTAACATGCAGATTGCCTGGTGACCACAGTGCAATTAAATGGGTGTCTGAGAACAGAGGAGTGAAATAATAAGGTAACTAATCCTTTGCTTCTTCCAGCGTGGATGCATGAAACAGCTTGAGATAATTCAAGCTACTTGAGACTACTGAGTCTTTCCATCAATTGTTGTTGAGGGATTATTCATTTTAGAAAAATTCAGTGGAAGCCGTTGATGTATTTTAGATCATTCCATATATTCTATTTATGTACATGTTATATGTTAGTGATTACTTCAGTACAACGTATTTTGATCTGCACCAGAATAATTAAGAGTTACTGAACTACTTAAAGTTTTTTCTAAATATGGTTCAGTTTTTTTAACCTGCTTCTCACTCTGGAGCAGGTTTTGGTGATTATTAGGTGTTTGGTTTATAGGTTTCGTTAATGAAAAACTCCATGAAGTCATTATTGCTTTTATAATAGAAATCAGCATATATTTTTAAAATCATAACATAGACAAAAGGAGACTATTTGATTGAGAATATTTAGAAATAGTTGTTTTCAACTCCAATTTTAACTGGAATTTTCTTTTTCATGCCAGAAACAAAAATATCACTTTAATCTTTTGACTGGCTCTGAATGAAAGACAAGTAGACCAGGGAAAATTGGTTTCAATCAGCCACATGGTACAGCTGAAATAGAGTAATTTTCCAAATCAGCCTAAGGATGTTGGGCTGAAATTTGGGACTTGTCAAAGTACGGGAGCAAATGAGGATGAGAATTAGTGTGTTAGACAAATGCTTCTTAGAATCTCAGCTCCTCCTTTCTAGAATAGAATAGAATAGAATAGAATAGAATAGAATAGAATAGAATAGT
>WAAD01009225.1:33740-46849 GCA_013389945.1 Fregata magnificens
CCCTGAGGAACACCGCTGGTGACAGGTCGCCAGCCAGATGTAGCCCCATTCACTACAACCCTTTGAGCTCTGCCCTTCAACCAGTTCTTCACCCAGCACACCAGGAACCTGCTCATCTCACAGCCGGACAACTTGTCCAGAAGGATGCTGTGAGGGACAGTGTCAAAAGCCTTACTAAAATCCAAAAAACTACATCTACCATCTCCCCTTCATCCACTAGGCAGGTGACCTTATCATAGAAGGATATCAAACTAGTTAAACAGGACTTTCCCTTTGTGAACCTATGGTGACCGTGCCTGATGATTGCATTATTCTTTAAATAATATTCTCCATATTTTTACACGGAACTGAGGTTAGACTAACAGGTAATAATTTATTTTTTAAAAAGTTCAAATAAGGGAGAAGAGAATGTACTTACAGTCTGTCATTTATGATAAGTAGATATCACAGACTGTTTCCAAGAGCAGCATTGACATGTTTTCTTACCACTGAATAATAACCTCCTCTACAGGAGTGGAGTCCACATAATGTTGCTGAAAAAACCTAAATTATTGTTGCTCATTTTAAATGAATCAGGGAAGGCTCCTGCATGCTGTGTGCTGCATAATCTGCCCCGCCGTTCCACCTGAATGAAACTGAGCTCCACCATCCCCATCCAAGTTATTAGTATTTGTTGTAATTAATGAGCAGACATCATATATGGCGTTATTTTTCCCCCTGATTCAGAGAAAATCTCATTTTCTTAGAATACCATAGCTCACATAAATGAACACAATGATATTCTGTTCTTTAGAGCCAACGCTTTGTCTATCATCTCTTGAAAGAAGAGAGGGAAAGAGAGAGGGAGAATTCCCATTCATAGCAGTTTTTCTCACACTCAGCTCTTTCTAAAACAAAATCAAATTGTTGGTCTCAAGCCACCTGGTAGTATTCTTTAAAGAAATCTTCCCAGTATATTTTCATACCCACCCAGAGAGATGGAGTTCCTGGAACATTTTATCAGTTCAATGGGAACTGGGAGGCTAAGGAACATAAAAGACACAGTGTTCTTTCAGCCAAATTCTTCCTGTTTTGATAGCACCATCCTTTACGAAAATAAAAGGTCTTCAGTTACTGCTGATTCAGGGTCTTGGCCTAGCTGTGTAATTCAGACTCCAGTTTGAAAGAGAGATCTCCATCTGTGTACACAGACAGTGAAAATAAATGGGGAGAGGGGCTGGTTCTTATACATTGTGTAAACATTTTGATAACTTTGGGGAAAGATAGTCTTGAATTAGGTCAGGAAGTGACATGAAAAACAGCTCAGACCTTGCTGTATGTCTCTGATTTATTTATATATGTGGTTGCCAAAGCTATTAAAATAATGTCAAATGTGTAATGATAAGCTTTAGTAAGATATCTCTGACGATGGAAGAGCACCTAAAACAACGAAATGTCATGGTTAAGTGCATTATGTGCTATAATGCACCATTAACAGCTGTTATATGCCAGCTATGCAGAGAAAGAGACGCTATGGATTATCAATGAAACGCTTTCAAACACTCAGTGGAACTGCTTCACCTCAGACTTGTACCAGTCAGCCACTTCAGGGACAGCCAGGCATTTTTGTCAAACCAGATGATTACCTCCTGGGGCTAGGGATAAGGAATGTGAGTAAACTCTTGTTATGTGAAAATATCACCTGGAAATGTGGCTTTTTCCTTACAGATCTGGCTCAGGACTTCATTTGTGTATCTTTTTGTATGTAGCAAGCACTAACGTTATCTGAAGAAGCTGGACACTTTTGCTTTACTGCACAATAAGATTTCAATACCACTGAAAATATGCATATACCATTACTGTCTCTCTGAAATGTGTGACTTACAAGATTTTTTTTTTTTTTAAGATACTGGGTTCAGCACACCATCAGAAAAAAGCACAAACACACTGGCCCCATTTTATATGGCTCTCACTTCCACCTTCCTGTTGAACTTCTTCAATCTCTCGCAGATCTCCTCATATCATATATAAAGTAGAGATTATCCCATGTCAGATCTCTGCCTTAGGAAAAAAAATAATTGAACCTACTTTTTGAGTCTTTAGATGCTTTTGAAATTACCTGAGACAGCAACAAACAAGTACTGCAAATATGAGTCTTACAGTCAGAACAGCAGGTCTTCAATTTAGCTTAAGGAGGATTAAAAGTGTCGTTGAGGCAGCATACACCCATTACTGATAATGCATTTGGAAAATAAACCAAGCCGGGCATCCCTCACAGCAAGTTCCCTCCTCCTCCTCTCCAAAGCCCTCCATGACTCTGCCCTTTCTACCTGTGAGGTGTTGTCCTTGCCCAAATCCTTTCCCATCCCACAGCTAACATCCTCACTTTGTCAGCCGAAGGTCCCTGAGCCCTGTCTGCTCCAGTGACACCATCTAGCACAGCTTCATCACTGAGGGGGTCCCTGAGCTCCCCTCCTTCACAGCTCTCCTCACCCCCCGCCTACATCAGTGGAGAGACCCACCTATGAGGGAAGAAGATTGCTGGCACCTTGCAATACTGAAAAGTTTGCACACATACCTATGAGCAGAAACAGTCTGTACGCAGTGGATTGCAACCTTCCCTCCCTCCTGTGACAGCATTTATTTCCCACAGCTTTGCAAAGTGCTTGGCACAGCAAGCTCCCATCCTTCGGGGTGGCTGTAAATACAAAGGGGTTGTGGGGGAAAATTCTCATAAGAATTTAGCATTAGGTTAACTAGTCTGTAATGAAAGATGAGGGCAAGCTCTATTATTCATGTCTAATTTTACTGCACCATTTTTTGTCCACATCTGATCTCCAGTGAAGGCAGAGGCCCTTTCCAGACTGCAGAATGCTCTCCGTATTTGCCTTACACCTCCTGGGTTCAGGGTCCTGCTGTACTTCATGTGGGAATAAGATCTGGGTTGGCAAGAAACTGCACTCAAGGAAGCCACTGGGGTTCTTCTGTTACTTGTGTTGAAAGAGCATTTGGCTGACTGACCTTCCAGCACTAGAGAGATTTAATTTGCTTCTCATACAATTCCAGTATTTCTATCTCCTGCACACAATGTGGTTCAAGTGCCAGTATAGTCAGTGCTACCTCCTAGAAGATGATGATATGCATGGGAGTAAGCAGATTAAATCCTCTGAGGGCAACCGTGACAAACACAGCCGGGGTTTAGAAGTGAAACAAGTCTGGGGAGCTAGCTTAGTCTCATTAAAGGAGTGGTCGCATCCGAAAAACATCTCTTGGAATGAACTGTAGTCTCTAATCATGAAAGCCCAAGGGAAAGAAGATTGACAAAAACTGAAAGATTCAGAGACATTGGGCAGTAAAAATCACCCAGCATCTGGTCTCATTCTAGCTAGCTTTGTCATTCAACACATTCAAGCAGCAAAGCTAAACCCAAATTTTGAACCAATAGTGTTTCGGAAGAGGAAAGAAAAAACTGTATAGCACTTAGCAGCTATTCAGATCAACAGTGTAAGTACACTGTCTTCAAATGTGGCCAAATAGCAAAGCAGTGACATTTGTTAATAGAAACTAACCACTCTTTAAAACATGTTATCACTACAAAGAATATAAATAATCACTAGGGCGAATTTGCCACAAATGACATACTACAGTCCCACAGTAAGTGGGCCTTTGAACAACAGGGTATTAACTCTTCAGTCTAAAAAAACATGTCCCTTACTCTTGAAGGTACGGTATGGGATAAGTCATGTAATTTGTTTTTCTGAAGTCCTTGATCTTATCAAACAGGAGGCATTTTGCACTCCTATTGTCTTATAATGTCCTTTTGTGTTTTGGTAACCATCATGTGAAATATAAGAACACAGGCTTCAGAAACCAGCCTGTTTTAAATAAAGATCAAGGCAAGAACAGACAGTTGATCTGAAAGTTTCATTTCACCCTAAATATGCAATCTGAAGAGTTCAAGCTTCCATTTGCTAATTTTTTTTGTTTCACTGTAGCTCATTCACATATGATGCTACATTAAGTAGTTCAATCTATCATGACGTAACACTAGCAATAAAAGGCAGCTAAAAAGGAAAAGCTGGGTCATTCTTTCCTTGTGGGAACAAAGGTGTTCACAGAAGAAACAAGGATGAAAAATCATGTCTGCAGACATTCCTGTTTCTTAGGCCAGATTTGCAAAATGTCTTCCCAACACTTTTAAAAGCCTCAGCACTCTTTTGCACTCTTTTTATGGAGAGGCATTGGATCATCCCAATGTAGAACATTAATGTCAGNGATCGTGAATTGAACAAGGAGTTTTCCTTGACCCAAAACAAAAGGTTTAACTCAATTCTGGGTATTTGAATGCTTTTCAAGTATCATTGCTAGATAAGTTTTGAAACTAAATGGTGTTCTAGAGTGAAAAATTGAAACATCTCACTCTGAAAATGTCAAAACACTGTGTTCTAGAAAAGATCTCTTTTCTTTCAGCTTGAGCTACTTGACAAACTAGACACAAATTCAAGAATTCTTTTGGACATTCCAAACCTTCATTTTTTGGCAGACCTAGTTCCAACCCTAATATTTCACTTAACCAGACACAGCAGTATAAGCACAGCAACATTTGAGTTAACACGCTGTGAGGTCCCCCGAGTGCCCCTCAAATTTTGGGGCCAGCTTTTCTGATGCCAGCAGACATATTTAAATTATCTTTTTCTATTTTTTTTTCTCATCGGACAAGTGAAAGAATGTAAGGTAATGTAATTTGAATGTCAATTAATGCACTTGGGCTGGAAATTGCCTCATGTCTTCAACAATTAGATTAAATAGCTATTGTCAGCACTATGAGAAAAGAGCTTTCTTGTTCTGAAAAAGGCTCAGCAAAAACTGCTGGAGGGAAAAGTTCTCAGCCTATATCTTTTTTTTCCCTCACCAAGCACACTTGTGTTTCTCTGAAGAGGAGCAAAACCCCCCACAAAACAGTCCCAAGCAGCCGATTCCGTGATGGTCTCTTTGGATGCAGCAGCTAACTGGCAGCTCCAGCGCTGATATGGGTAGCAGGAACTTTTCACCCTTGTTCACAGCACTGGCAGTTTCCTCAGGATGCCTCCAGCAGCACAAACTAATCACCTGCCTGCATGTGCAAGACGGTCAGAAGATACAGTGCGGATCCCACACTGTCTAATGCATCTGCTCGAATCCTTTCAGGAAAAAACTCCAATTCACCAGTAATTAACTTTTTGGAAGCCATAAGAAGGACCCTGCGGACATGTATTCTTAATGACTATTTCAATAATTAATTTGCTAAAATCATCCATGAAATACCAGTTTTGCTACTTCCAGGCGTGAGTTCCTGTTAGTCACATGTTTTAGTCTTGTGGAAGACTGATATCAAAATCTTACCTTTTGTAACTCATCTATTTCTTTAGAAATTATTCCTCTTCTAAACTGTCAGAGGTGAAAGCTTATATGTGTGCTTTATTTTGCAGTTCATCAAGCCCATTGAAACTGAGGGGCATAGAAGTAAACTCAGGCAATTCTCTGGAGGATGAAGGCATGCAGAAATAAAACAGTCCAGTAGCTCAGGTCTTAACTGAGATTCAGAAAGACCCAGTTTCAACTTTCTGCTCCTTTGTGGACTTTCTCTTTGGCCAGGGAGAATTTGTTACAGCCCAGACCCTGACAGTATTGGCCTGTCTCTTTTTTCTGGTGGCTGTGTCTTTGAATGAGATGACAGCAATATTAGGTCTCAATTTACCAGGGTTTTTTGAAGGTGGGTAGATAAAAATTTGTAAAATGCTCCGACACTAAAATAGAGAGAATTACACAAAAACATAAGATGGGTGACTATGCAGGTCAGGCAGATATGCATGACTTCTACCAGCTGCAACCTGCTTCAGGAGCTACACCTACTCCTATGCCTTGTGTGAGTCTGGCAGATGTGGAAATCATTACAACCCCACTGGAACATGCAGACAAATCTGAACAAGGATGATGCTTACAGTCACCGTTGCATATGTGCTTTGCTTCCTTCTGACATTAAGAATTGATTTAATAAATGTAAAACATTGCACTGATTGTAGTTTTTAGGTCCCCTAATGCCGCAGAAGCTATTAAAGCTATTTCTTGGGAATTTTATTCTTGGATCAGTTTACAAGGTGGTTCAGGTTTTTTTCTCTCAATTGGGAAATACCTCCATGCCTTAGTTGTTGCTTACTCATAGCTGACATGATTTAAGTGTAATGTTAAAATCCATTTAATGAATAATATCAAATAGGAAATAAAAAATACACTCCCTGATGCTATTCCAGATATATGCATTGCAGCCAGGAGGCACAGATTGCACGTAGTCTTCATGCTTCACAGAGAGTGAAGAAACTCCTTCTATATCTTTGTCTTTTGGAACAGAAATTTGACATCATCTTCTGCTTGTTATTCCTGATGTGAGAAAAGCCATTATTTTCCTTTCAGGACACAAAGGAAGTATTGGGTTGGTGCTAGTGAAGCTGGAACTTCTGAAATTCACACAAAGGCGACATAGTTTCACCCAATACGTTACAGGTAATTCTCTGGAAAGACCACCAGCTTTTCTTTAGTCTTTTGTGCAAACCATTGAAGATACTTAATTACAAGCATACAGTCAATGCAGTTACATACACATATAGAAGTTCATACCACACACATATAAACGCTTGTGATTCTACATGTTTGAAATCATACTCAACAGTACTGTTGGAACATATCTGCTTCACTCTACTAATATTTCTGTGATCAGATTGCAGGCTTAAAAGCTAATTTCTGAGAAGAGCTTACGGGCCATTGCAATGATACTGGTCGTCTTCTGAAGTGCATTGTTGTGTCCCCTTCAAAATAATTAGGACTTTGACATGCCTTTGCAGCAGTCTACTAAAACCACTACAGCTTGTTAGGATGCCAAACACAGACACAGTTAGATTTTCTCTGGAGGTGATAGATGTCTAGCCTACACCTGGGGACAGCAGAAATATTTATTAACCTCCATGAAGCCAGCTGCTTTGTTTACAAGCAATGAGTTTTTATGCTGGGTGGGCTAGCTGATCTGCTTCATCAGCTTGTTGCTTTTATTGTAGTGATATGTCAGTATTTGCCATCATGGTAATCGTTGTCAGGACAAATGCTCATATGGAAGTTGCAGCTTTGATTAGAACAGAAGCCACATAGTTTTGTCTACACTAATTGTGAACAATGCATTTCTCTATAACTCTCTGTCCTTTCTTTTCCCCCTGCCCCCTGTTCCTGTCTCTTCCTTAGTTCTCCCCCCCACCACCATTATGTACACAGAATAATTCCTGTATACAGGAGAGCCCTGGATACTCTGTGTACATCATACATACACAGTGAAGTAAAAGTGAAATGGCTTATAAGTGTTTTGCTGTTTCTTAGTACATGGATGGATATTCAGACATTAGCTACTTCTTCTGTAGCTCAAAACTAACCAAAAAATTAGTCACCCAGACTGTTCCTTATGATAGGTATTTTCTCTGATCCTGGCACATCTTCCTCCTCCCATTACCACAAATCATGAAAATCCCATTTTCCCTAGCTTTGGAGCCCAGTCCAAAGCCATAGTGGGTCCTGATGCAGCAAATGTAGTTAACCACTGGTCAGACTTTGAACGTGAGTAGCCTCACTGAAATCAGTAGGACTACTCACATACCACAGGTGGGCATGTAACTTAGTGTAACGCCTTTGGCACAGCAAGCATATTTTGTGTCAGGAAACTGAATACAGCAATGTACCACTCTAAGACAGTTCTGTGCTAACTACCTCTGAAATCTAGGCTTCATGTCAGGGCAGGAAAGCTGGTGGTTTCAGGAAAGCCCTGTAATAGGTAATTTTTTCAAAATTTATTTTCAAGCTCCAGTTAATAACTGTATTCTGGAAGAAAACACAATTGGGTTTCTTTCCTGCTTCAAAATACTCTATGCCTGTAATCCTAGAAATACAGTTGACTAGAGCAGATAATATCAAGACCAAAATTAACTTGAATTCTGTCCTTCCATTTTGGTCCATTTACTTAACATATCCCAGGTACAGGTTTGAATGTAGTTGAAAGACACATTTTTTGAAGATAAAACGCACTCCTTCCTGCAATTACATGGAGTGATTTTTGATTAAAGTAAGGAAGTGGGAAGGAAGGTCTCTTGTCACAGCGCCCTTGTTTTAGTTAGGAACATTATTTACTGAGTACTCGTTCACATTTTTAGAGAGGCAGTCTTCCTCCCATGCTTATTATATAACATTAGTACTACTGTGACAGAGTGACGCAGATGCTAGATTGCTATGCTCTTCAACATTGTGTTCAGCTGTGTAATGGCAATATCAGGGTACCCTTAGAACATCAGCATTCACTATTATATCCAGGTTATAACCTGAAGCCCATTTGTTCTCCTGGAATGGGAAATTTCTGGTAGAAAATCTGTTTGAAATTGCTAATCAATGTGGAAAAAAAAGGAATGGATTTGCACTGGTTTCAGAATTGTCATAAACTCATTAGGATCACATACAGGTGCTCTTTTCAGTGGATTACATATGTGTGTGTGTGTGTGTGTGTGTATGTGTGTCTATAAATATGTACATAAAATACCTAACATGAAAATGTTCACATAGATATGTACATACATATATATGTGTGTATAGATATATTTACATAAAATAAATAATGAGAATGTCTACGGACAGATGTTGTATAGGAGGTGCTGTACTGTAAGTGCTTCACTACAGTTGGCACTTAGGATTTGTTGGGTATCTGTGAGTCCCAGCCCACTCTTTCATTCCAGAGAGAACTACCAGGCTTTTCAGAGGTTCATCTAAGCTAGGACATTATAAACTTATACACAAGATGACCAAGTTTAATTTCCATACTCAACAGAAACACAACAAATTGGGACTTAAAAGGGTGGCATCACAGTCTGAGGGTGACTGACTTCTCTCTTGATAAAAAGAAGCCAGCTGAGTCACTAAGAGGTGCTAAGTGCTCCACATTAAACAGCTGCCAAGAAGTGTCAACCTGCATCAAATTACCATGACTTGGTCTCTCTCCAAATGAGTTTTTAGACTCACAGACCCATGGAATGAACCTGCTGGAAGGAACCGCAGGAGGCTGTCTGGACCCCAGTGGTTGAGTACCCAGTGCTTTTGCTTATTCACTAACAAGAAGGAGAGCTTAGGGGAGATTATCAATGCGGGTTTCACCTTCCAAAGACACCTGCCTCTCCCTGTTCCCCAGAAGACGACAATGTTTCTGGAACATATTTAACATTTTCAGATACGGTTGCATACAGACACATGCATGCATATGTTAAGACAAACTGTTCCTCTGGGGCTCATAACTTTGGTATTAGACACATAGGAAAAGGTCATGAACTAGCTAGAGATTGTGAATTAGCACAAAAACTAGTATGAAAGTGCCAGCACATCACTCACCAAGATGATCTGGAAATGGCCCTTTCTTTGCTGGCAAGTTCCAACATTTGTCTCAGGCAAACAAATAGCATGAGGAAGCACTTGAAATGGAAAGTACATCCTACATTACACAAAAAAAAATCTTTATAACACACAGAGAGAGATGTAAATCTAGCAGTTCCCTGGAATGCTCCTCTTTAAGCTAAAATAATTAACTGACTATTAATGTGCCATTTGAAAGATTCTTTGAAACCAGCAAACTATCCAATCTGTACAACATATCTGATCTATTAACAGAAGTAGGAATCATTGTATTTAACAAACCTGAGTGATCTGAATGTATCCTGTTTGTTACTTTTTCATAGACAATGAAAAGCACTCAGCAAGGAGTGTCTCAACAACTCACGAGGTGTCACATGGAAAAAGAGGAGGCAGTAGATGCAATGTCTGACAACAAACTCTACTAGTCTGTCTCCTCTGCTTAAAAGCCTTACGTTTGGGAGGAAGGCCTGAAGCTCAGTCTTTTAAGAGATTTGGACACCTGGGGACACATTCAGGTGCCTAAGAATAGGTGCTGAATGCCATCTGAGATGCCTGGGGGAAATCTTGCCTGACCTCCAGTTCCCACCCCAGAAGGAAGGAGATCTGCTGTACCTTATACACTGATACCCAATGTTTGGACTACAGGGGTGAGCTGGAGTCTGTCATTCCCCCAGGTGCCACAACATCCAAGTGCTTTACTTGGATTTTGCCTTACATACATAGGCACCACTCCAGTTCATGATTCAAGTTACCATTAAGAGAAATTTTTGTTTGCTTGTTTGTTTCATTGCTGGTAATAGGGCCAAATTCCATAGATATGCTTTTGCCTGTTATAAGTAAGTGTTCAAAACTGTAATTTCTTATTATTGTTCCTGGTGTTATGTAGATCAGAGGACTACCCTATATCAGATCTCGCTTGGACTACCATATAACTTCTAGAAATTCATCTCAACATTACTTTAACTTACCAGCAATCAAGAATCTACTGCAGCCTTTCACAGACTCTTTCAATGCTGTCAATAACATTCAGTGCTCTAATTTTCCTTTTCATTTTTAACGTTGGCTTGGCCTTTTCTAGCTTCCAGGGATTGAGACATATACTTTTCTCCAAAAGACCAAACACATCAAATGTACAGTCCTCGCATAGGCAGTCAGAGGTTTCGTAGCACAGTGATCCTTAACCTTCTTTCCAATCCAGTAAATAGATGACAGTCCTCAACGTACTTTTGCAAAGCGTGTTTCTCCTGTCTTTGATCACACCATTAGCTCACCTCTGATCCTTTCCAGAGTTGGGTGTAGTATTCCAGGAGTTACTTTATGGGAGTCAAACACAAAGGCTGAACCATTTGTCTACTGCAGCTGCTGAAATCTTTCCAGATCCACGGTCTTCCCCTGATCTGCCCCCATCTGTAGGCATGGGCTGAGTTTTGGCTCTATGACTATAAATTTTTCTCTGTTAAAATGGATTTGTTTGGACAGACACGTTTACCAAGTGATTGAGGTCACTAGCTCTCTCAGTGATTTGTCTTCTACACTATTATCTCTCCCCAATATTTGTATGATCTGCTGTCTCTGCTGGTAAAGATTTTCATTTTTCTTCCAACTCATTAATAAATAGTATAGCCAGCTTTTAATTCATTTAATGTGGGCCATGTTGATTTTGTATTGTTCTAATTTCTTAATCAAAATGTCATGTGGTATCAGACCAAATGTTTTACAGAAGTCTAAATACATTACATTAACACTATTACCTTTAACAGTAAAACCTGTAACCACAGCAGAAAAGATATCAAGCTAGCTTTACATGTATTTTTTTAAATAAGCTTATGTTGATTGTACTACAGGCCCCTACTCCTCTGGATACCCACACCAATGATTTCCACATGTATAAGTGACCCTGAATAACATAATTGATTTTTTGCTAGCATAAAAAAGGAAAACTGAGAAAAATATTTTTCCTACAGATATCATTCCACTCAGTGCATGTACCTCTTCCCCACGTTAGTTGCTCTATTTCATCAGGTTTTAAGAAGCATATTTTTTAATGGACTACTATTTAGCCCACAGGGATTTGGGGATGGGGGGTGGAGGGGGCTTATGGGTAGAATAGCTAGAGACCTATGCGCCAGCATTTATATTTACAAATTAATGTACTTTCAGTACTAGAGGTGTTTTAAAAAGAAATCAAATCTAGAATTCAATCTTTGGTTTTTTGACCACGAGATAGGTTGGATAGATTTTTTGATATCTAGATAAATTTGGAGGCTGATCTTTATGCATTCACGAAGAAGGTAAGTGTGGCAGGGTAACTTTGTCCCATTGTAGGACAGCAGAACATTCTCAACACAACAAGAGAGTATTTTCATAGCAACGTGGTGCATAGGCTACTACAGCCAGGGAACAATCAACTATTTATAATCAAAGGAAGTTAAAGGTTTGTATTTTCCATACTATCTTTCCTGAAGGAATCATATTAAGAACGTAACACTTACAAACAAGGGCACAGTTAAGACATTCATTATAAGTTGTGAATAGGATTCATTTTGATGATAATTCCACTTGCCTACACAGTGTTCTTAGATGTGAAAAAAAGCCATGGGATTAGGCCAAATATTGTCATGGTAACAGAAAGAAAGGGAAATAATTCTAAAAGGGTTTCCAATAAGCAAGAGCAGCTAGCATTCAGTAAGTAGCCTTCAATAGAAGTTGACATCTGTTATTCATTTGTTGTTTCTAGGTTTGAAGAAAAGCAGGATAATTGGAAATAGTACAGTGTTCTGGGAACATATTGAGTGAAAGGGCTCTTAGTGCTTTTTAAATATTGGTCTATTTATCCTTAAAAACATTTAGTATGTACCTTCTTTGTCCATTTATAAATTGGACAAGCTAGTTGGAAGGTTGTCTAGACTCAATTATGCTTAAGCAGTGGAAGATCAAAGCAAGCTTCTTGCTTTTAATAAGAGGAACTACCATTTCAGCTGAGCAGGGAACACCTGTTTTTGGAAATTGAGGAGAAGATGAGAATGAGTAAATTGTATAAAGTTATCTGTTTACCTCCTATGGAGGATAGACTGGGAGACATATTAGCCTGCACCAGAAACATGCACTGGTACTGCTGCTTTCCACTTCTTTTGTTCAAGCACACCACTGTATATTACACACCAATGTAAGACAATCCTCATGACTCTACTGGTAAGAAAGAAGCAGATCAAAATCCAGTTGTGGAACTTGAAGGAAAAAAATGCAAACCAAAAATCAGTCATGTTTTAACACTGAGGGTGGTTACCAGGGAAACAGTGTACCATTGGATTTTCCCATGCGTAGAGTTTTTAGGACGCTCTTTGCAACATTTCTAGGAGGTTGATCATGGGCTGTTGAGCATGCTCTGGGCAACATTAGAAACCTTTTTTGCTCACCTAGACTAACCAATGCATGAAAAAAAGCCCTTTTGTCCTATGAATCCATAAGACATTTATACAGCAACTTTCTAGGGAAGTGGTTGATTTGAGGCACGCAGAGCTTTTGCAGTAGGAGCTTGCAAGTTAGTTTATAGTTAAAAGCCTCGACATTTGGTAGGAGTGAAAGACAAGCAGCAATGATTTTACTTTATCCTGAATATTATTCCCTTATCTCTTCATAATAATGAAGAGAAAAAAAAAAAATAA
>WAAD01009225.1:46898-72696 GCA_013389945.1 Fregata magnificens
GAGAGAAAAATACAAGCTTAAAGCTTACCTGATGCTACCTACATCAGGAGTCTGGAAGGATACTACTGTACAAAAGATTTGTTGATATATTCTTAGAGAAATACAATCTAGCTAAGTTTCATATACTTTTGCCTGTATTAGAAGTATTTTGGAGTTTTCAAGGTAAGTAAAAATTGTTCTGTTGAAAGAAGCAATTAATGAGCACTTCAGTAACGGCTGTGCAATCTGATATTTTAATAATTTGATGTTAAGATTACCTTTTCTGTCCATAGGGGTAGATACTGTACAAACACAAGAGAAGACACATAGACAGCTTTATAAAATGTACCAAAGTGTCCGTGGAAGCACCCTGGCACCCAGTGGAGTTGTCAGGAAGGTTCTTAGTACCCACTAGAATGGCTAATTTCTTAATTATCTTGACATTATGGCCAAAAGTTCCTTCTGCAAAGAACCTAGAATCAATACTGACTGAAAGAATTTTTGTGATTTTGATTCCTTTTACAGCTTGCAAACAATCATAAATTTGTCTGGCAAAATGAAAATGCTCCTTACTGTCTCACAAACTGGTACCACTAAGTTAGCCCTGAAGACAAGCAATAAAAGGTGCCAGTCAATGTATATAACTACCTGACCAAACATCTATCATTCATCCTTTATCATGCTTTCTACACAGCATGCAGGGGTCTCAGAGTTCCAAGGTCAAAAAATATTCCAACACAAAAATCTTCTCTGTCATATGATGGAGTGATGAACCTGTACAGAAGACATCAGATAGTTTGGATTTTTTTTTTTTTTAATTTGGCTGACTCTGCTAATAAAATCAACAAGTGCCTGTGACAGCTGATAAGCCAGACAATGTGTGCCTGCAAAATAGCTCCAACAGCTCTCTGTATGTGAGAGTGTGTGTGTACATACATACACACACAGTTGTGCTCCCACACACCCCTTGAAAAGCCCCAAACCAAAGAATTGAATGCATAGTGGACATATAAAATAAAATGCAAGCATAGAAAGGTAGTGAAGTTGTGCTTCAACATTATAGGTATTTTTTTCAGTGTATGTTCAGAGGAATAGGTTTCTGACTTAGGGCTGCAACACGCTGCTTGCCCTGAAGCTCTGATCATCTCTGCAACATCCTGAAACATCACGTTTGAGGCTCCATTAAGGATCAGTATGATGGGTGTCACTTCACTTGATAGTAATTTTCCTTAAGAAGGCAACAGCACATAAAACACTCAAGTGAAGAACCAACAAAGAGCCATAAATTAACACCTTTCAGCTTATAAGATTAAAACAAACCAAAACAAAAAAACTCTAACCCCCCGCCAAGAACCCAGCACCAGGAAAATACCCACACAGACCATTTCCAAAACTATTTAAACTAAAAGATAACTGCAACATGGCCCCAGTTTCATGTGCAATGTACCACTCATACTCTTTTTTTTTCTCCAGACTGGCAAAAATACATCTATGAATTGTTGTTAACAACAACTGTCCCAGTCCTACTCATTCAGGCAAGCTCTGGGGCAACACTAAGATGGCCAATAACTATAGATAATGTGCTAGATGCGATTTCCAATTTGAAAGCAGACTGTTGGAGCACTTTTCCAAAAAGGGCCTGGGTTTCAAAGCCATGTCATTTCAGGCTGCACTCTGTATATGCAATTATATGGAGACATTGCATTATGCATGCTTCAGCACCCTATTTCAGTGTTACAATAGTGCGTCCCGCTCTCTTTGACCTAGCCTCCAACTGAATTGTGCGTGTCACAGCTCACGTCTTTTGCATTCCCTGCCCCAAGATCACGTTGCCCGCGTGTGTAATTCATGCTGTCCCCAGATCTTCTCCGGCTGTGCATGATGGGGAAGTTCTGTGCTGCTCAGTCCAGGCTTGCTGTCCTGCCCAGCTGCTGAGAAGCCTGTATGTTAACAGCTACATTTATCAGCTTTTCAGCAGCCAGGAAATTCTTAACATTAGGGCAGTTTGGGTACAGTCATATCTTATTTGTGTGCACAAGAGCAAAAACGAAACACAAAACATAAAAATGATTGAGTGTGGGGGTCTTTGTTTATAGAGATATTTTGAAAATACAGCTCCTACTTATTCTTGTGACTATTTGTCACAGCAAGGCCAGCCTTCATTTTCTTTTTTTTTTAAATTTTATTTTGACTTACTTGTCTGCCAGTTTTAGCCTTACTGCCTTCTTCAGCATTTGCCTGCATAGCAACTTCATACACTGGAAAGAGTGCTATCAAGCAGTGACCATCACTAATGAGGGGGAAACTCTGAGGAATTTCGTTCTTGCTGATTTGCCTTCAGAGACATAGTGATTTGGTGCCTTACACTGATGTCAGACTCTGTGAGTCTGAGCCACCCAACTGAGAGCAGGTGGGAATTACTTGGGATGAGGCAGCGTGTACGTGGGCCAGGTTCCCGAGGGAACCATCTCACCGTCCCTCTCGCAGCTCCCGTCGCCCGCCGTTGGAGCAACTGCATTGCCTCCAGGAGTCAAAAACGGGGATGGGGAAGGCAGATGGACCTTTTCAAGTACTACTGCTTCAGCTCCCACGGCTGCTGGTGCTGGGTTTGCTGGGGAAAGGGAGGGCAGGGGTTCAGAGAGCAGAAGCCACCGGTGTTGCAGTAGTCTTTACTGCTGTGTTGAAGAGATTACCGACTTCAGTACACAGCCAGGGGTAATCACCATATTCTGCCAGCTGTGGAAAACACCTCAGATAGCTGGAGATTATATAATAGGGGTGGAAACGAAATAGGAAACTGATTTATTCTCATTGTCCATTACTGCAATTCAGTGCAATTTATTTAAGGCCACTATCTCTCACTCTAAGGGAAAAGGCAAACATTAATCTTCATAGACTGTATCTTGGATACCAGTGGTCTGGATAATTAGTTTGTTACCCTCTGTGCGTGTGCAGTCTTTTCATGTTCAACAAGAAAGATAGGAGTCTAATCAGCTGCAGTGTACATGTGGGCTTGTGTACACATTACAGTTTAAGCAAACAGGAGATGGTTGTTATCTTCAAATCAGTGATGCCCTCGGTTTTCTTTTAGAGCCAGTTTTTATTTCTTTTGAAAAGTGCTTACATTCTTACATCTAAAACCTCAATGATTCTACAGAAACCTCATTTCTCTTGCTTGGGTTGTACAGAAATCTTTGTGGCAGGAATAAGATGGAGATGAACACAGGGCACAGTCTGAGTATTTGCCTTGGTTTTAGGACTGATTTTGCTGTCCCTGCTAATCAGTGCACCCCTAGCTTACCTGTCCCATGCAACTCCCTTCTGGTGTATTTCAAGGTACAGCTGCATCTTGGCTATGGTGTGCATGTCCCATGTACCATGATCCTGAAGACCCAACCATTGCTTTATGAAGACATATAGATTCAACAAGCAGCAGCCCATCCTACTTTACCTGGAGCTGAAAGATACACCACCAGTGGGCAAACATTCAGAGACAGTAAGGTGAGCAAAAATCATTGACTTCTGATTTCTTCTTGACCCAATGAAAATATCCATCCTCCTAAGTAATACTGGCAGGTGGCCAGTCTGTGTGACCTCTCCCACTGTCAAAGATAAAGCTGTGAGAAGATGTCCTGCAATACAAAGAAAACCAAAAAGCTCAGCTTTTGCCAGTTCTGCTGAAACTAGAGGAAGTCACCAATATTTTCAACTTGTTGGATTGTGAGATTTTGCCTTCTTTACATTTTTCATGGTTCCTCCTTTACTGCCTTAGGGGTAAGACTAGAGGCGGTTGGTTTTGCTCTGCTGGAGATGGTGTAATGCGAAGGGGAAGTCAAGACAACCAAGGACAGAGATTTTGCTCAGCTAGGATGAGGACACCAGCATCTTATTGATGTTACATGGTAATTCCTGCTTTCCCAGATAGTTGCCAAATGGCCACATGATGCTTCAACAGCATCAGTGAATAATACTTAAAATAAACCAAAGAGAAAAATCAGGTGTAGATGGTAGATGACTGCACTACTTAATGGCACATTTGCTGAACAGGTCTTCATGTGCTCCTCAAAAAGATCCATACCCTGGAAAAATCCTTCTTCCATGGTGAATTTCATATCAAAGACTAAAGCTAATTAATTTACTTCATATGCATCACGAGCAGACCCCCAACAGCCTAATCAAGGCTGACCCAACCTTGCACCCACCACTGAATCTTTCTGAAGGTCCTTTGCCCAAGCCTGGCCAGACTGGGTCCTTGAGTCCCCCTGCAGCCAAATGGGCTGGGGGCATTTGCAAGATCAGGTCTTCCCTGCAGGTCACATTTCATTTTCTAACCTTGGTCCTGCTGGGGAGCCAGGAGGGTGCAGGGATCACAGCTCACTGCTCTTCGGTTGAGCCCTGCAGCTGTGGTTTCACACCGGGCTCTTACAGACAGACCCCCTTTTAATGCTTCATCTCTCCCTACCGGCTGTTATTGTGTGGTTTGTGGTTTATTCTCTAAATGTCTACGAGAAGATTAATAGTTTTACTGCTAATGGGCTCCTGATTATAACCAAAGATCCGCAAAGGCTGAGGGCCAGATTTTCTTATAGCCACTTGCGCAGTCTGGAGACGCTGGAGAGGGGAGAGGGGAAGTTGGGGAGGCAGCCCCCTGCGCAGACCTGCCTGTGTCCCTCTGCTTGCGTGCACACACACACACACACATGCACAAGTCACAGCCGCTCCAGGTCCTTCTACCAGCCTGTTTTTCTCCTTGCCTTTAATGCCCTCCAGCCTTGTATAAAGCCAGGCCTGATCACACTGATGGTTTCAGAGGAGGGCCCCCCCTAGGCAGCCAGCATTTGTAACAACACGGAGTTAACTACTCCCAGTCATTATAAGCAGCATTTTTATGTGTATCCCTTACCCAAATACTTACAAAGGCCTGAACTTTGAGCAACCCTTTCTAAGTGTAAGTGAAACTGTCCTGTAGACAGCGATGGCCCTGGACTTGTGTAGATTAGGACTGCTGGAGAATCCCAGGAGACCCAGACAGCTGCAATAAGATACGTGCAGCTTGGATCAATTTAGGATTAGTCTCTGTCCTCTCTTAACATTTAAGCATAGCCAGGAAAAAGAGCTCACACTCCACTTTTGGATGACAGAAGTGAAAGTCTGTGCCTGGCCTGCCTCTACATTTTCCTGCACAGAGCTACTACCCACGGAAAAGTAAATCTGGGGCTGTCTTTTCTTTGCCTTGTGGTACCCACTTGGTATGTGCAAATAGGACCAGGGAAATAGCAGGAACCAGACCATAAAGCTGATGTTTACCCCCATTGACTATTCACTTAAATGGAGGGTCAGTGATTGATACCAACTGGAGATTTGGCCACTGGTATTCAGAGTAACGAGCATTGGTAGTAGTGGTTTTTAACCCAAAGTACATGGGTACATCTACTCAATTGACAGCACATGCATCAATCACTCTTACTCTATCCCTTCGTCTGGCATCATGAGTTTCTCTGGTGATGTGCCCTGGGAGCAATACACTGAGGAAAGCTTCCATCTGTCACAGAGTAAAGCTGTTCTGCCGCTGCTGCTTCACCAAGGCCTTGCACGCCGGGGCAGAAAGCAGGCTGCCCCTGTACCTGCACCCTCTGTCCCAGGCCCATCACCTAGAGAGGTGAAGAGAAACTTAGTGGGAGTGGGGAAAACATATTTCTCTTGAGAAGAAGTGAAAGAGTTCAGGAAATGCTGCCCTGCGGTCTGTTAGCTAAACATCAGGATTTATTACCAAGTATGGGAGTGCAGCTTGTAACTAGCCCTAAGAGAGACACTGAAGATTGCAAGAAGATGACAATTATTTGGATGCGTCTCAATTAATTTGTTGCTTTGCAGACTGAAGGCTGGTGAGCCTACAACCTGGGAAAACATCCGAGGCGCAGACTAATCTCTCCAACGTTCACATTAGAAAGCAAAGCAAAACCATGACCTCTGTGAAGTCAATGGGAGTTTTTCCACTGACTCCAGTGGAGCCAGGATTTCACCCTGAGTTTTCTGTAATGAAGGCCAGATTGACCCCTTGATTTATGAAGCATGGGATTTTTCCAGCTTCAATGCACATTGTCTCTTGTTTTCCAACAATGCATTCAAAAGCTGAAGTACACCTCCGTGAAACAAAGGAGGATACACAAATGTATTTAAATAAAATAAGCTTTATAGCAATGGGACATGATGTTGACTGAGTTTGCTGATTCCACTTTGTGACCAATAAAAATGCAAACCACAACACCTCTTGTTTTCACAGGAGAGTGCTGTGGTCTTAGAAAAGGAGGATTGTGGCATTGATCTTATATTCAGGATGAACAAACTGACATCAACAAAGAAATTCCACAGTGCCTATCTCCAGTTAACTCTTTGTTTACCATGTTGGCCTTGCTAAATTTACTTGACAAAATAGCAGCTTTTAAGAGAAAGCATTTCAGTAACTTGTTCCAGTTTTGCTGACTTCTGTGAGTCCATCAGGGTCTCCAGTTCAATAGGGTAGTAGTTTCGCTTTTAAGATCTCACATTCTAATTTGAATAAGCAATTGTCTTCTTTTTCTTCTTTACATGTTTTCAGTCTTAATGGAAATAGCATTGAAAATGTGATCTCACAGATGTGGAGGATTCAAAACTAAGAATGGTAATAACACACAAAATCTTAATTTTTGTGTCCAGTCTTAAGCTTTTGAGCTGCAAATGCTTGAGGTCGCCAAGACCAAGGACACAAACAGGCCTTGAATTCAAGGACCTCAGAGTTACTTTGTGGTGTATTAGCACTTTCTTTTCTAATGTGATCATCAGGTGGCATGAGGCTGGAAGATGCCATTTATGGGAGGGTCCTACAGGGTTTGATAGTTTGCTCACCATGGAAAGGAGTGAAGTGATTAAAAAAAAAATCCCCACAGCAGGGCCATGGGGCTATTAAACAAAATGTATGGTAAATGCTAGATTGTATGCTTAGGAGCAAAGAAGGCAGGCAGTCCTGAGAGTATGTGGAAACACATACTCAAGTCTCAGTGGCCCTGAATGGGTATTAGGGGACACAATGCAAAAAGCAATTCAACATGAGAAATTCCACTGATGTGATAACAAAGTTAATAAGAGCACTGAGTGTAAGAACAAGGAAGAAGTGAATAGGAGTGGAGATTAAGGTAATTTTACCTCTCTGTACAGTACAAAGCTGATTACTACCAGAATCCTGCACAATTGTAAAACAACGCTGAAAAAAACTGAAGAAACACAAAACTGATACTAGGGCTGAAACAACTAGAGCATTTTCCAGACAGAAATGTAATAAATTCAGCTTATCTTACCAGAAAACAACTGAAGCGAATAAACAAGAAATAACCTGATGATCGAAGGAAAATAGACAATGCTCACAGGATCTTTAATTTAGTGCAGAAAGGCACAACAAAGCCAGCACGTGGAAAAAGGTCCCATATATTTAGATTAAAACTGAAGACACACCTTTCCTTACTTGATCCAAGAGGGACCAGTCGTTAGACACACTTCCAAGGGAAGTGGTTAGTATCCACCTCTCCCTGTCCCAACTTTAAGTCTAGCTGCCTTACAGGAAAGCACACATAAATAAAACAAAGTTAATGGAGCATAATACAGCCATAACTAGATGAAATGTAATGGCCTGTGATGTACAGGAGGTCAAACTAGATGATCTAATGGTCCCTTCTGGCCTTAAACTTCATAAATCATTTCTCACAAGGTAGCTCCCTGTTTGGACCAGAGCTGGCTCTGAGTTTCCCTCTCCAGTTTCACTGTGATGGCAGCAGCCAGGACAATTTCAGGGCCAGGAGCAGTGCAGGTGACTGGGAAGAGGTTCATACCTGGCATCCCACATGTCAGGAGGAGCCCAATGCAGCGGTGCATAGGGCTTGGCTATCAGGCTTTTTGTTTGTTTCTGGAGAAGGTCTTTGAGATTTCAGTGTCCTGGCCAGCTTATCCCCTAAAAAGTGCATCTGTCAAAGGATCTTATTTTCCAAACTCATTGTTAGAAAAGTCCGTGAGCTGATACTCACATCTGTGAGGCCACACATGCACCTGAGTGTGGCATTGCTCCAGCTCTGTGCTGAATGGGCCACAAGTCCCTGTTGAACCCCTATGGAACAATACCCTAAAAATACGTATTTTAGGCAGAAGGACGCTCTGCCTGAAGGCTGTTTGTCTCATTTGAAAAACAATCTCATCGTTTCATTCATCAGGCGGCTACTCCTTGCTTCAGGGGCTTTGTGCAATGGAGAATATGCTTTTCTTCTTCGTCTTGCCAAGCTCTCCCTTATATTAGCATTTCTGTGTAGAGTTGATTGACTTGTTAAGAGATTCAGTTTCTGTAGGCATCACAACAAAGACAGACGTCCATCAAGTTTGTTAGAAATTAGCGATCTCCTTTCATTCAAATTTAATCACAAGTGAAGTTTAACTTGCATTTGTGAAGGACAAGGCATTCTGATATGGCTTTATGGCTACAAAAAACATATAATGATTTTGATATTGGAGCCAAAAGGACATCATCAGACAGGAAGAAAATTGTCTCCTTGATAATATTTAAAATACTTTCAAAACCAAGTGCCTTGAATTGATGCTTTCCCAGCTCTTGAAGGGCATAGTAAATTCTCTAATGTATTGGAAATTATATCTAAATGCAATCAGCAAAAGCACTAGTACAGTTTATTTCCATATGAGACCTTGAAATTCTGCCCTATTGTTCAGATATCTTTGTTACACTTTCATCCTGTTAATTAATTATTTAACACAATTATCCCTTCTTGCTCTCTATGTGAGTAAGTAGGTGACTTAGTTATATTCAAAATCGTAGTCCGATGCAGTTTGCTGACCACAAAAGTCACTGCTAGCTTGTTGTATTTATATGTGTAGAAATACATACATGCAGACATATTTGCTCATATAATACAGTTGATAAATTATCTTTCACTTAAAAAAAATTAACTGGGTACTTTACCCTTCATGTCCCATTACATTAAACACATGCTGAATGCAACAAGGAGCAGAAAAATTTAAATAGTACTTATAGATTTACACAGGTGTGTGTGTATGTGTGTGTGGTTTTCTGTGCTAGTATAAAGTGCACATTTTTTGGTTTACAATGCCAAAATCTACTGCAATTAAAAATTTAAAGTATTAAAATGAATCAAAAGTAAAATAATAGTTATTTTCTTTCATAAATGACTGGAAAAATATTTAGTTCTAAATTTATCTGACTTACCACAGTTCCAAAACACTTATACATATAAAATGTAACCACAAAACCATCCTTAAATACCTTTTTGATTACTAATGTCTCATTTGATTTGAGGCTTGACTTCAGGCCAGTCAGCTAATTGCAAATACTCCTATGGACTTCCCTGGGCTTTGGACAAATTAACACACTTCAATACAAGAAGGAAAAGTCTTAGGCTTTGGCACACACTCTGCATCATACCAGAGTGAGACAACAAAATTAAGTCTAGTTTTGTTCTGCTTTCTTCTCTCTACAGTATGAAACCACGTATGAAGTAAAGTAAGACTGTGGTATTGCCTCCAAGTTTTTTGGGGCACTTTGATTGGTGTGCAGTAGCAATTGAATAGCACCCCAAAATGTCAATTAGCTTTTCACTAGAAGAAAGAGAATCTTCCTTAAATGTATCCTTTGCCATCAACAAAGTACAATTTTTAAAAATCTGATCAGGTAAATGCACCACATTTCAGAAGTTGTGGGTGATTTGAATTAATGTTCCAATCCTTTTGAAAATCATAGTCCCGTGTTTGGATCCACATGTATGGAGTCTTGTTCTTGAGCAAAAGTGGGTGAAACTAATTGGATTACCATTACTAGTCCTTCTTCTTTCAACGAAGCTGAAATATTTTGTGAAAAATGAAGCAAGGAAGAAACTTATTTGCTTGTGGATTATGCTTCTGGAAAAATTAAACATCTCTGCAAAATTTGTTATTAGGCCATTTTTAAGTGAATGATACAAAAGCAACTGGAAATTCAATCTGGTGTTTTTTATGGATTTAGTTACTCTTTTAAATATTTTCTTTTCAGTGGTTTTAATAATTTGCAAGTATTGAGGAGGATTTATTATATGATCAGAATAATTTTGCTGTTTTTTTTAAATCAGTATTTTCCATTAGCAATGTTCCTTTCCCTCTGCTCTGTACAGAGACATTTCTGACTGACATAAAGCAGATGAACTCAGCAGGCTGTTCCTATGTCCCTAGGAGCAAACGAAACCAAAAGGCCAAAACAGAGAAAAAAAAATTTCAAACTGTCTTAAAACAAAATGAAGCTCTTGGCAAGAATTTATGTAATGTGTCTAGTGAAGACATCTCAAGATTACCAATCAAACCTTGCTGCTTCTGCTAATCTAGTATTAACCTTTGTCTTTTTGGTGAGATTTTTTGAGATTCTGGGAACAAAGCATTGACATTTTAATGAGGGACACTGTCCTCTTGAAGGTGATTTCACAGACTGTTGCAGCCCTGGTGTTAATTAGAGGGAGCTAACAGATAGAGATTTAATTACAGTTACTACTTTGGAAAATGCACGGTTTTCTCATTGTGCCAAATTTTTTGGTAGGAAATTTTCACTCGCTGCAGCTACAACTAATGTTTTCTCTTCAATTCAGTTTTCATTTCGTTTTCTTCTACAGTGGTTCCAGTAATGTTCTAAACTATTATTTTGATGACAGCCGCATGACATCTAAGAAAAATTAGTTAGCACTACAACATTTTAAAATGTGTTTATTTTTTTCATGTACCTTTCACCTCCCTTCTCCCCATTTACTTGGGCAAAGCACTGTTTGAAACCCTAGGCCACTTCTGGGCTGGGCAGAAGATAAAATTGGCAGGAAAGGTTGTAGGCAGCTTTGTGATTACTTTGACAAAAGATGCTCCAAACGCTGCAGTACGATTTGAGAGTCAATGTGCTAACACTTTCCAAATGTTTGCATTGTATTGCTTTCTAAGAACAGGTGTGCAGCTGTGCATGATATCCCTGTTTCCCTGCTCCTACTGGTGTCATTCTGCCTCTACATCAATCTGTCGTTATTTTCTGGTGACAGTTAGGAGAGACGAATCAACACATAAAGCAGAACAAATGATAGCATACAAACCACAGGAATAAATACATAAGGGTTCAAAGGAAGCAGCAGTTTCAATTACTGTGTCAAATGTGAAGGTAATGGTGAGTTGTCCTGCTCATAGCTTCAGAGGTATGTCACCATTTTTCTGTTTTAGGTACTGCGGATACAGGCATTTAGAAAAGCTGTTAATTCCAGTTATTAAGTAATTTTGCTCTAGCACCCTTGCCATCCACTAAACAGGGCTATTACTCAGTATGAATGACAAAGGAATCTGGATATGCTTCAGTTTGTAATGGCAGTGCAGTCCTGAACTGTAGTACCATCTCACTGTACTAAAAAAGCACAGTGCCTGTATCAAAGTTTCCAGGGATGGTCTCTGAAGTTAATGGGCTGGTTATGTGTTAGTGATTGTTACGGCCAATATCCCATCCTGCAGCATTTCTGCATGGAGCTCTGCCTAGCGGGTAGGAGGAGTCAATGCTCACATGCTTGGGATGAATTATAGCTTCCCAAGCTCAAGTGGGAATTAATTAGTTGTCTGCCACATACAATGTAGGTGACATGTAATGTATATGTAGTGCACAGCATAAGGAACCTCTTAGCACAATTATCTCCCTATCCAGAGTATTATCACTGTATAAATANTACATCCTCTGCTTCTTCTAAACCTTCATGCACTCTTACACATGCTTTTTTGTTTATTCACCTCCCCAGCCTCAGACCTCAACACAAGCGAACAGAGAAGCAAAAGGGCAGATTAG
Source organism: Fregata magnificens (assembly GCA_013389945.1). NCBI lineage: Eukaryota > Metazoa > Chordata > Aves > Suliformes > Fregatidae > Fregata > Fregata magnificens. Next base: position 58,756 of record WAAD01009225.1, read on the forward strand.
AAGAACAGAAGACCACAAAAGCATCAAGAATAAGCAATGCTGTTGCCCAACAGTGTTTCTTAACAGAAACAAACATCAGGCTACAGGAATATCAGACTCCATCATCCTTAGAAAGAAGCTACATGTTTTGCAGACAGAACTAGTGGGATTTACTATTCATTTGTGTCAACCCAATCCTTTAAATGATTTCTTGTAAACAGGTAATTTTAAAATGTTCTCTGGTGGCATAAGGCTCACTTGCTCTCACTCTCTTCCGCTGTTTATTTATTACATTATCCCCAATAAGCAGTCTAGGATCCACTACAGACTAAAATCTTTGCTCATTTATAAATTGTGTTTGTTTCTGTCTGATGCACTGAGATAAACATCATCCCCACCAGAGGAGGACCCATCCTCAATGTAAAACTCTGTTTGAAGCTCTCCTCCAACAAACATCTTCAGAAACACCAGTGAAGTGGCTGCTATTTATTACCTGGGGATTTTTTAGTTTTATTTTCATTTTTAAAGATAATTATGAGTATTCGCTTTACTCACTGCGGCTTGTACTGCATGGCAGAAACACCCAGCCAAGAAACAGCAGCAGGTTTTGTGGTTTTTTTTTAGATTTTGCTCCTTTCCTTTCTTATTTGTCTAAATCATTAATTATTCAATAATTTGGAAGATAATTTTACTTTAGAATTAATGTCTTCTTAAAAATTTCTTTCTATGCCAGACTTCTCAGGAAAAGACAGTGTTTTGCTTATTTTGGTTTAGAGATTAACATACAGTAGCATACAAAACACATGAATAAACATGTAAGACTTTAAAAGAAGCCTTAGTTTTACCTAAAATGTCATAAGTGAAGGTAATGGTGAGCTGTCCTGCTCATTGCTTCAGAGGAATGTCACTGTTTTCCCATTTTACATGCTATGGAGACAGGTGTTCATAAAGGCATATACGGTATATCAGCAACCAGCTCCCCACACGTAATCGACAGTTCTGAAAGCTTTGGCATGTGGTCAGCTCACTGTGTAAGAAGTCTGGGATGGTACTGACCGTACCACCTGGAGCAGAGACCATTTCCTGCTCCCTGCAGCCTGGGAGGTTCATGGGACCACAGCCAAGCAGCACAGGGATCTGAACAGAGATTACACAATGTGCACCTTTTTCTTCACCTGACTTTTAATAGGGGAACTATTCACTTAATGTCACTTCCGTCTGAGCACTTTAACCTGTCATTGGTNTGGTTTCTCACCCTTTCTGCCTGATTCACCCTGTATGTCCTGCTGAGATGGACTACCCCATTTGCAATCCTCTGCATCTACATCCTCTGCTTCTTCTAAACCTTCATGCACTCTTACACATGCTTTTTTGTTTATTCACCTCCCCAGCCTCAGACCTCAACACAAGCGAACAGAGANTAGGGGATAAGAGTTGAGCGTCTGGGTAATCTCAGGGAAAATGACTAGATGGTAATTGAAAAGTGTATGAGCACAAATTTTTCTCTTCCATCACTTTGTTTCCTTTGTGTACACTTGTTGGTAATTTGCATATTGCCACAGTCACTGTCACTACAGATTCCAGTTACTTCTAAGCACCTTTCACGTGAGAAAAACAAGTAGAAAATAGGAAAACAGTTATGTAAGAATCATTAAAAATGTAAAGAATGCTTATGAGCGAGAGAAAGAAGAAAAACATGGACTCCATTTTAATGAGGTTGCATACTTGCTGTGTCTGAGTAACAGAATGTTAACATTTCAGTTGAGTTTGCTTGAATACAGAGGTATTGTTCTCTAATTATTCAACCAGAAATTTCATTGTCGGTTCTCTTTGGTTCATCACCAAGAATACACATTTAAAAGAGAAAAAAAATCTAATTCCACATCAGAAATAATATCGTCAGATACCAATGATGTTAAAGAATATCATTAGTATTGCAACTAATACTTCATAATTAATGTTAAACTCCTATTGCCAGAAATTTTACTGCCGAAAGCCATGGCTACAGTCATCCCAACCCCTCTTTCTTTGAAATAATCAGGTGAGAGTGGTTGTACCCTGACAGATCAAAGGTCTCCCCATCCCAGGAGCCGCTTGTAGCAGGTGTCTGGAGAAGGATGCAAGAACAGGAGGAACACACAGTAATAACCAGAATCTTTTCCCAGCCTCATGTGGGCTGTAAACTGATAACTGTGGGACCTCCCCAGACAGAGACGATGTCTTACTTTTTAAAGTTTTTTGTTAGATTTTTCTTCCAAGGAATATGTCCAGCAACCTTTGAACCCACTTTCATTCCTGGTGCCCACAAGAAGCTTTGGCCATGTTATGCAGCTAAATGGCAGACGTGGAGAGGTATCTTCTCTTGTTGCTCCAGAACATCCTCCTATTTCTTTCTGATGGCTCTCAGCACTTGTATCTGAAAAAAAGGATGAATAACCATGCTGTACTCACCTTCACTATGCCACTCAGGATTTGACAATTCTGCACTGTAATCTCATCAACTCTGAAGACTTAGGCCTGTATTTAGGATGCTACTGAGGGCACTTCACAGAATCACAGAATCACAGAATGGTAGGGGTTGGAAGGGACCTCTGAAGATCATCTTGTCCAACCCCCCTGCTTGAGCAGGTGCATCTAGAGCAGGGTACACAGGACTGTGTCCAGGAGGGTTTTGAATATTTCCAGAGAAGGAGATTCCACAACCTCTCTGGGCAGCCTGTTCCAATGCTCTGTCACCCTCACAGTGAAGAAGTTTTTTCTCATGTTCAGGTGGAACTTCCTGTGTTCTAATTTGTGCCCATTACCCCTTGTCCTGTTGTTGGGCACCACTGAGAAGAGTCTGGCCCCATCCTCTTGACACCCCCCCTTCAGATATTTGTCAGCAGTAACAAGATCCCTCCTCAGTCTTCTCTTCTCCAGGCTGAACAAACCCGGGTCTGTCAGCCTTTCCTCATAAGAGAGGTGCTCCAGTCCCCTGATCATCTTTGTGGCTCTCTGCTGGACTTGCTCCAGCAGTTCCCTGTCCTTCTTCAACTGGGGAGCCCAGAACTGGACACAGTACTCTAGATGTGGCCTCATGATTCTTGCATGGTAACTTCTGCCATAACCTGGATTTTCTTTGTGGCCCTTCTTTGAATTGTCTCCAGTTCTACACTACTCTTTGAGATGCACGCAGCATTTAAGAAGTAAAGATTTACTCAGGGACACAATGATATTTTCTGTTTCTTCTCTTTTCTTTTCATATTAATTCCTACCTATGTTGGTGCTAGCATGACTGATGAACCGAGCAAAAAAATGGTTCTTACCTCAGATTTAGAGAGAGACATACTTTTACATCCAGAGTGTCTTAGTATTTCTCTTTGGCAGAAGCCTTATATCTATTGGGAGTTTTTTGCAGGCATAGGGTGTGTGAAAGCATTATATTCACAGTAGTCAGATTAAAAGCCCTCTGAAATGAACAGGAAGATTTCCACCGACTTAAATGAAAGCTCTGCCAGGCCTTAAGGCACTGCCTGGCCACCACTTAACCATAAGAAAAGACCAGTGGATGGTTCACTTTTCTTGAAGACTAAGCACACACTACAAACTTTCACTGTTAGAATAAAAGCAGCTATTCCACAACTAAACAGCTATGCAAGCAGTTTTTCATCCTGAATACAAAATTCTTTCTCATCCTGTACTGTCTTCATCAGGTCAATGGCCAAAGTAGAGGGAAAAAGCCAATCATGTCCATGTTGGTTTTCTTCTTTTATAACCAAGGTACCTCAAACCATTTTTTTTTTTTTTAAATTCTGAAAGTGTAAAGGTTTCACACAGTTATACTTTTCTGTGTATTTCATCTTTCCACCTCCCTTCTTCTCTCCCCAATACTTCCCTGGCCTTGCTTGTTTTTCTTTTCCATAGAACTACTGGATGGTACCCATTGCAGGTTTATCTGTACTCCTCACAGGGCTCAGTGTCCACTGCTTGGAACTTTCTCCCATGCCTTTCCTACCTTCACTGTCAGAGCTCTTTCAGAATTCAGGAAGATTTGAAAAAGTACAGAACAGAAGCTGAAAAAGAGAGGTGATAAAAAAAATGTATGCATGTGTATATATCCATATATACAAAAAGAGAGGGAAATTAAAGTAACAATTACACTTTTAAAAGAATTCTTGTAGATATATATGTGTATGTTTTTAGGAATATTAGTTCTGAAGAAAGTCTGTATCTCAACAGAGGAATGTTAATGAACAGCTAGCCAGCTTTGCTTCTGGACTATGACTGGTTTCTTGTATGAGGACTTTTACCGTAAACATATTTTAATTGTTAAAAAAAAAAGCTAAATTGCCCTTAAGAGCTGGACAGTCTGTAATAAAGAACAAGGAAGTGTCTGTCACTAGTAAGTTCGAATCATGTTATGAAATGTTATAAAGGCAACATGGATTCTTCTGTCTCCGCTTTTTTGTGCATACAGTTGAAGCAATTCACTTGTGTTTTGTTGAACCTTGTTTTGGTTGTTCCTAGGGTATGCCTGTATTTTGCTATATTTCACACAGCTGCTATTTTTTTGCTGTTATACAACTGCATGGAAGTGACTTAATTTTTCTCTGAAGTAATGCATTTTTTAACACCAGCAAGTAAAAGGCAGTATTGTCTTAATGTTGAGGTGCAATTTAACAGCATCACTGACACTTTTTTTCACATATTATTTTATTTAAAATTCTCTTTATAATTCATTGGTTTTTTACTGAATATTACAACTATGTTGCAGCAGTTCAAAAATGTAACTACCAAACTCCAGTCCTAACTGCATGAACTGTTATAATAATGGGAGGAATAAGCACATGGAAGACAATCTTTTCCCAAGCATACTGCTGTGGCAGGTATCAGTGAAGATGCAAGAGACAGAGGTCCTTATGGTACTGGCTCACAGACCTTATTCAGTGGCACCATATGCAACAGTAAATGCTGTTCACTGTGAATACAACAGAAAGAATTGGGTTCAAAAGTACTGCCAGGAAAATTGCCTTGTCTTCAAGATGACAAGTTTATACAAGTGTGTTAGCATCAGTACAACAGTTACTTAAATGAGGAACGAGGAAATGAATAGAAAATTTGTTGAACACCACCCCCACACTCGTTCAACCAGATCATTCAAACTGGCATCAGAGCATCTGAACATAAATTCACCTCTTGCAAGTCTCACCCATTGCATCAAAGGAAGTTTTGCCACTTATTTCTGGAGGGATGGAAAAGGTTTCCCCATAGATATTCATTACAGACCTTCCACTGCTCACAGTCAGCTAGAGCAGCAAACCACTGAACCAGAAAACCAGTTTATCAGGATTTCTAAAAGTGCCAAAGCATGATACACAATGTCTTATTTAAAAACCAAACCAAAACAAACCCCCCCCCCAAAACCCGCACAACTAAGCAAAGCAATATTACAGCTTGGCCTGGACTGGCTTGGGAAGAACACTTTTAATGTGAAAGCTGCAGGGTGGCAGAGGCAATCGAGTGGGACACAAGGGCTTCCCAGCATGGAGTAACAAGGCTGGAAGACCCTGCACTGGGTCACGTACTCCAGTCTGAGGCACCCGTGCAGAACAGTTATTCTCTTGCTCTAGGAGATATCTGAAGGTGGACGTTTTCTGTGAGCTTTTCCTGGCGGCCCAGCATGGCTGTGCAGCCCAAACCAGGAAGACCCACGCCTTGGTGGGAAACACATCACGTCACAGCTTTGGTCTCACACCTGCGTAAATATAGCTGGTTTTCTAGTCACCTTTGAATGCCCCCAATCTCGGGGAAAGCAACCTGGCTGAGCTCCCTCTGCCTGGCTTACGGCCGTGTGTCCTGACCTGCCGAGACCTCTGCCCCGGCCTGCAGCGACCGGGAATACCAACCACGATCTCCTGCAAAATAAAACACAGCCTTATTAATACCCCTTAAAAGCCTGCACTTCTCTGAGAGTATGGGCCTGATCCAGCACCCAGGACGGTCAGGGGGAGACAGATCAGCCTCTCCATGAAGAGCGACCTCGTTAGCGACTCTAATTTAGCAACCGGAGCTCTGTCTTTTTAATCACTCAGCAGTTGTGCTCTGTTCCTTTCCAAGCACAGAACATTTCCGATTTGAAGAATTGCTTTCCCATAATTAAATGAAAAAGAGTTAGTTGCAGCCCTCTGCACAAATTACTACCCAGTGAATGCAGAATAATGCATTATAAGTAGTACTTTATTGTATTTATTGTACAGGTATTGATGTGTGTTGGATTCGTTCTATTTTAGAGGCACTGCCATGGTAACTCGTCTCTCTTGACAAAGGCTTTATGTCAGAGCAGAAGTGGAAGACGCAGAAACTGAACTTTGGGTAGCCAGTGAAATGAAGGCTGCCAGCATTAACCTCACCAAAGCATCACTAGAACACAAGCTGGTGTGTCCGTCTCCTGTCAAGCATCCCGCTCACCGGGGAATCGCCGACTGCGGGGTGAGAACGGAGGCAAGGTGGTAGCCAGCAGTGTCTTTTTAAGGTAAAATGCAACAAAGCTGTGCTGCATTAGTTTTCAAGATGCTGGCTGCCCACATAGATTTAATCACTGACACGTTTTAAAGCGAAAATAACAGCATGGAAAGGTTACCTTGATCTGACAGTGTTATTCAGTGCCATCAGTAATACAGCAGGTAACAAAACAGCCGGCAAGATGAATGTAACACCAGGTGCACTCTGCTGCCCTTCACTACTACTGTTGTTCTCACTTTGCGTGTAACAGCTTTGCTAACATTTCAAGGTACTGCTACAGACTGTCAATTTTAGGGGTTTTTGGGCTGGCCTTGGCTTGATTTCTTAGTCTGGCATGAGATTATCTAATCCCCTCCCAAGTGTTTTCTCACCTGCTCCCCTGAGCACCCCAGGTTTTGACCTCTGAAAGGCAAAACGACAGCAGAGTTTGATCCCTGGGCAGGGTCCCAGGAGATATCCTTGTTGCTCATGCCACAGCCCACGCTCTCTGCTGGTTTGGGTTTTACGGCACCTGCCACCACCAGCTCTGCAGTTGTATGCTGGTAATTGTGGTGAGACCCAGGTTGGACATGTTGGTGCCACAGCCTTGAAATCAAGAAATTTCCCCTCCATTTGTTGTATTTCTCGCTTTCTAAAAAAAATGTTGACTTTGTCCAAAAAGAGCTGGCAGCCAAATCTGCCTCATGTACCATTCTGGCTTGGGAAAGCTGTCTTTGAACCCTGCCCCAAGGCACATTCACAAGTAGGTGTTTAGCAGCAAATCTAGTCAGAAGATAACCTCTAAGCAACCTGTATGACAGTGTGATAGGATTTTGCACACCTTGGGAAAACAGTGTGACCCACAAAATCAGTTTGATATTGCAGACTTCACCGATCACTACCCAGTTGCCTAGTGTGGAAGTCAGTGAGGTTGTACAACAAGGCAAGCCAAAAGAGCACTGGAACAGCTTGCAGAGTGCCTAGCTCTTGCCAGAGTGATTAGCCCCTCACTGGTAAAAAACCCAACAACATTTACTGCCAATAGGTGTTATTTTAACCAAGCAAAGTGTATATTTATTTAGTGGTCTGTGTGGTGTCGGAGGCACCATGTTTACTCTCCATCTGCTTTCCCTCATCCAAGCCTCCTTAGATTCTGAGTTGCTAAAAATGACTGGTGCTAATGACATTTGTCAACATAATTCCCCAAATCACAAAGCGGTGCAAAATAAACATAAGCAGAAAGAGATCACCCGAGTTTACAATGGATTGTAACTTGAAAGAGACTTTCTTTCTTGTGTAACAGCTTGGAGGAAGTGGAAGACAAACAGACTCTGCGCCAAAACCGCCCTGTTCGGGGACGAGGCGGGAGAGGGGAGCAGGGGATATGAGATCCGTATGTTCGTCTTATTTTGTCTCCTAAAGACTTGCCGTTCCTGGCCGTGATTTTTCTTGAAACATTAATTATAGGAGCTGGGGATGTCAGCAGTGCTCTTTATAGACTAACTTAAGTGCTGAACAAAAATTCCCCAATGAATAAAAAGCCAGTTTTAGAAATAGCAATCAGCTGCGGCAAAAGCAAAACGCACCAGTGGGTCGTGTGAGGAGTGCAGGACTGCCTCTCCTGCGCTGTGCTGGCCGGGGCACCTGGCAGTGGGTTTGCCCATGTGCAGGTGTGCTGGTTCCCAAAACTGACATCAGCAAGAGTGGTGGGAACGCGTGGGGCCGAGGAGGGTACGCCCAGTGCCAGCAATGGCGAGGCACACAGGTGGACATACTGCTGGTGCCACCCAGGGGGTCACCTGGATGAGACAAATGAGTGAAAGGTGATGTGACTGCGTGTACCTCTGAGGACTGTTTAAATAGTCTCTGGGACAAGGTATATCGGTTCTCCCTTTATGAGCAGATTTAATTGGTGCAATAAAACCAGTACAGGTATTTCAGTGTTTCAATCTCAAGATCATTAAAGCTACAAAGCTATGCCACTGGGTGATTTATCAGCTACTGTGCCAGGGAGAAGCTAGGCAGTGCCTCGCGGAGAGAAGGTGAGTGGCTGGGGCCAGGGAGCTGGTCCCCTCCTGGCGCAGGGCTGGGACCCAGCTGGTTCTCTGCTACCAGACCTCTGGCTGGGGGCAAGGCAAGCAGCTGCGCAAGGCACCCAAAAAAATGTCCAAGACCAAGACACAGGGCCAAGCCCAGTCGCCTGCCCTCTGCATGGCAAACAATACAGGGCTGCCTGAGTGGCAATGAGTGGCATCCCCCAGCCAGCATGTCCACCCAAAACAGAGGGTGTACTCCTGAGGAGATGTACCACGGTCATGAGCAACAGCCCATGCCAAGACGGGCAGCTCTGCAGCCCTCGCAGCCACCCCACTTGCTGGCTGGGTGCTCTGATGCCACAGCAGCACGTGAAGATGGGCGTGTGGGCAGCTGTGTGCGCGGTCTTTGTGATGAACAGGGTGACAGGCGATTCACGTCGCAGTGGTTAACGCCTTTTCCCACTTGCCTAAGACCAAGACCATTGCATGCTCAGCCCTTTGCTTGCCTCGGTGAAAGTGTGCTCCCTCCCTCCTCCTGTGCAGTGTCAGCCCTGGGATGCTCCAGAGGCTGCAGGAAAGCGTTGAGGGGGATTACAGGCTGCAGGCTGTCCACAGCCACACTCACCCTCCTCACGCTGGAGATATGCCACGCCACCTCCACAAGCATCCCGTGGGACTGCGCCGACTCACAGCAGATGGACAGGAGGCTTCTTGTCAGCATTGGATCCAGCATTTGCCAGCAAAGGGGAATCATGCCCATCACCTCTATCAGGATCTGGACATGCAGAAACCCAATCAGTGCAGGCATCTGGGGACAGGGACTTCTTGGTTGCCAGGACTCTCCCCAAAAGCCACATGAGCCTGAAGGCCAAGGCTGTGTTCTCCTCTGTGGGGACACCCATGCTGCGGCTGGTCTACTCGTCCTGTACTGGGGAGCATGAGGGGAGAGGGAAACTTTTGTGTTGGGGAGGTAAGACATGAGCATGCTGAGAAGACACCTTCCCATGTTGCTCCTCGGTAGACACCATGGGCCTCTCGGCACTGCTTTGGGGCTGGAGACCACAAGTTCAGCTTCTGTCAGCTTTGTAGCCTGAGCTGGCTCCCACTTACATGGTTTTTCTCCTCTCTATTGCATGGACAATAAATACTGTTCACCTACCCTCACATGTATTGAGAGCATCTGCTGTCTCTGCAGTATCAGGGCACAGAAATTAAAGGACACTTACAGGTGCGAAAACCAACTGGCAAGGAACTGTCTGCTTTGAGGGTGAAGTGATCGCCTCTGCCAAATTTGAAGGCTCTGCCCTGGTAATGCATGCTGAGGAAGAAAAGAGTTTCAATTTAAATGTTACCCAGGACCAGGGCTGGTAGCACTGGCTAGAAGGGCATACAGAAAGGTGCTCTGGAGAGGAGATTTTTTAGCTTTGATCAGCTATCACAAACCAGTTGTAAATTGGTTTCAGACTGTGAACAAGAAGGTGCTAAATGCCTTGTCATTCCTGTTGCAGTCCTTCCAGAGAAGGACTTAGGTTACCCAGAGCAGGAGCCTGCCCTGGGAGTTACCCGTGTCAATATTCCCATTCTCTGCTAATCACCAATAAATTACTTACCCATTCCCAACAGTTTCTAACTGGGCTAGCTGGCAAACTCAGACTAATTAACCCTGGAGCCAGCTCTGCCCATGCTGTGACACACTGAACAGCAGTATCAGTTTTTATACATTTAAACAAACTGTTTCAGAAAAAAAAAAAAAAGCAAAAATCAGGATAATAGAGTAGCAGACCTGGACCTTCCATGAGACTAACAGTCATTGTACAATAACAAAGCACTGCTAGGCCTAGAAACATCTTCTTCTGTATCAGAAGTGCTCAAAATATGTGTAAATAATTTGTCAGTGTCTGTTTTATTTGTCTTTAAGGTCAGACACTGGGACAGCAAAACTACACGTCTAATATTTATATCGTATTTTAGACAAGGGTTTGCTCACTTAATCTCTGATCTCCTCCCATCCATCTCTTCTTTCCTTGCATACCATTTAACACAGACCCCAGCCAGAAAAAGCACAAGCTCTTCTGTTTTGAGTATCTTTATTAATCCCTGGTCTAGGCTGAGTTTTAGCCCAAATTGTGATAATTTGTGATAGTACATAGTTTTGTGTGATGTGACTATCAGCTCAAGAAAGTAAAGTAATTGTTTTTCTACACCTCTCTTGTTCTGCTTATGGCCCTTTTTATTAGTATTCTTCATTGCATCACTGATAAAAATAGACCCAAGCCCTAAAATCTTCAACTGTCAAAAGGCAGGCATTGCTGAAGGAACCCTGTGCATGTTGTGCAGATCCAACCATCCTCAAGAAGTCGAAGCACAGGGCTGTTGGCATAGAAATGAGTTGGATGATTCTTCAGGTGATTACTTCAAATACTTTCTTTCTTGCATGAAGTCTTTCCTGTCAGAATCTATAGTTTATGATAAATATTAATAAGCTGCTTCAGTAAGCTAACCTGTGAGCTGGTTTAGTAGGTCTGCCTGACCCTGTCCTAATGACATCCAAGATTTTTTTTTCATCCTTTCTAGGGCCATTATTCTTCTTTGTAACATAAACTTTCTCACTGATTTAAAAATAAATTATTATAGCCATTAAAAAATACTAATGGGAGTAATCACCAGGCACTGTGAATCACTTTTAAAATAATACAGTGATCAAGATGATTGATTTTCCATTTATATGAAGCATTTAGCACAAAGACTTCTTCATCATGAAATCAATTGTGGAAGTTTGTTGAGCCTTAGCAGAAGCAGGCGCAGGACTTGTATTGCATATCCCCTCCTGGCCTGTTAGGTATTTCACAGCTCTCCATGGATTTTACACAGAAGGCAGGCGCAGGATGAGCTGACGGGTCTTTTGCTGCTGCGAGGCTGTGTAAGGCTGTCGCTGAGCAGCAGACGGGACCGTGCACGCCTGGTTGTGCACCTTGAGGCAGAAACCAGTGACCTTAAGCAAGCTATCCAGTCTGACATGTTTTAGAGCATCAGGAAGCTTGTCAGCCTCATTAAAGGGTCTTCTGCAAGCCCCTTGTGCAGCCTGAACTAATACCTTTACCCTTACAGTTGCAACGAACAGAAGGCAATACAAATGGCACCAGTCATTACTATTAAGTCGAGCCTCTGCTTTGCGACATAGTGGATGCTGCAGGGCCACACATGCCCATGTAGGAAAGACAGGAAAAAACACGAAACTCTTCCTCCGTCAACCAGAGATGAGCAAGGGTATCAATGTACCAACACCTCCTGCATCTGGGAAGGCTGGGATGAGCTGGGAAGGAGCTATGGGACACCATGGGTAGGCAGGAGGGCTGCTGGAGAGAGGAAGCTCAAACTGTAGTCTGGAGGGGGCTGGGCTGCACAGGAGAGGAACAACCAGCCTGCCCTGTTGCAATGCTGTGAAAATACTGAGTGTACTGCTGAGGCTATCCATGGGCCCTGCTGGCTCATCTGGCTTTGTGTCTCCTGACACAGAGCGGCCACGAGGAGTGGCAAAGTCCAGTCTTTGCTGCTGTTATGTGCCCTGGCCTTAAAAATCTCTGGGGAAAGGGAACGGTGGGATGGGTGTGCGGGCGGTCATGCCAGTGCTGCTGGGACTGCATGGTGATGCTTACATGGGCTCGGTGCTGGGAGCTTCTACAGCTCTCGCTGCTGCCAAACAGACTTCATTGCAACCAGTTGTCTGCAGCGAGGTGTTTCATTTCGGGATGGCAGCACAACCCATCAAGTCTGGAAGGCATCTGGATTTTACCATGAAAGCAGGTTAAGGCAGTTCTAAGTCATTGTATAAACACGAACTGTCATCGAATGTTTTTAGTGTGGTTCAAGGATATTTTCACAGCTTTGGACAAACTTTATCCTGAGGCTTCTTCTCAGGGGGTTATTTTCCTTTGACCTTTTGAATGCTTGTAGCCAGCTCATCTAATATCAGAGAGGTCTCTTGGCAGAGGGAAGCAGATGCAGTCATAAAGTGGCTCTCATATTGTTTTACTCTAACCTTGAAGGGCTTGGTTTAGATCAATAGCCTGTGGAGGGATCTTTAATCAAGTTGCTGGAGCTTCCTTCGGATGTCTAAGCACTCTGCATTCTGAATCTCAATTATGGTCTTCAAGGACTTGGATTTAATGCTATATTTGTTCACAATATATTCATTCTAGACTGACATGAGTTAAAAAGAACAAACTACATTTTTAATGGGGCTGTCGTTTGAGGACCACTTTTAACAAAAAGCCAGAAAATATCTGAAGGCCTGTTTCTGCTAGAAGATAAACAGGTATTTGCTAAGCCAGCTCCCCAAATGAACAAGCATTCAAATAGGATCTTCTTGGAAAACGAAGAATAAAAATAGTCTGTCATCACATTCAGATTGGTTATTCCTTTGCCCTATTACTATGCGTCTCCTCTTTCATCAACTATGAGTTCAGCGACCTGTTTTTTATTCAGAGTTTTGGAGTGCAAACATGTCACATTTGTAAGCATACCAAACTGTTCCTTAATTTCATCCTTTTCAAAAAGAATGGAGGTAAACAAAGGCATTCAAATAAAAGAAAATAGCACACAAGACTTCATGAAATTTTTAGGTTTTTTAAAGTAATCATTTTATCTTCCTTTTGGATGACATTGTTTATTGTAAGACATCATTTTTATTAAATACACTGTAATACAAGAGACTTTCCATGTCATGTCGAGAGAAGCTGGTCACATGATTCACAAACAAAACTTTTAACACTGATACCTAGGCATCACTTTGAAATCAGCCAAGATGCAATGAAAGTTTTAAAGCAATGATTTGTTATAACAAACTGCAAAACAAGAACCACTAAATATTTCCACAGAGACATCACATTAAAAAAAAAAAAAAGAAAAAGAAAAAAGGAGAAAGATAGCTCTACACACCAGGTCACAGTTTGGTGACAATATAGAGATTTATATGTAGATATCTTCCTCTTTACCTGAAGTGACAAGGAGAGCGATATCTAGAAATATATATATACATAAAGTATAGGTGGAGAGCAGGGCTGGGACAAATATTTCATAATTGATTGATTCTCTCTCTATTGGTGGTTCAATTAAACATCAATGTTGAATTAAATTATTTGTATATAAAACATTCTTAGCTGCTTTTCTTTAAGTTACAGAAAGATACATATAAGCTGCAAGATATAGGCCTCTAGAAAGATTTGATTTGATCTCCGTTTTCTCACATATTCCAATTAAACGGCCTCACTACTAGCAGCTTCTATTATCCTTACCCAAAGTATTCAGTGTTTATAAAATACCAGCCAGTCATCACTCAGAACCTTCTACAAGCAAACAAAAAACCCCCACAGACCTGGTCTAGAATGCATAGACGGAAAAATAACACACCCATCATCTCCCATTTCTTCTCCTGAGACATATGTTT
>WAAD01009225.1:72771-103520 GCA_013389945.1 Fregata magnificens
TATTGTGAAATTCACAGTGTTTTCCCTGCAACATGTAGACTTTTTTTTTTTTTGCTTCATATTTGTGATGAATGTAGCACACCCCCCCGCCCCACCCAAATAAAGGTGTTTTAACTAAGGCTCTAAAGGACCTCTTGATTCAAAGCAGCAGTGGTTCATCCCAGCCCTCACAACAAGAAAATACAACTTCCTGTGCTATCAAAACCTTCATCTTTGATTAGAAACCCTCGATTTGTTCCCCAGCCCCTCCCCACTCCCCTCCCTCACATTTTACAGCAGTATTTGAAATTCAGTTACAGGCTGCAACAACCCAGACACAGACTTGTTCTAACACATATGCATTGTACCTTAGTCATCCAGTGACCTAATCATTTTATTGGGTTATTTAATTTCTTTTTTAAGTGTTTTGTAAAAGTCTACATCAACCACAACAAAAACAATCTCTCAGAAAGAGAGAAGAGGGGGAAAGAGAGAAAGGCAGAGAAAAGAAGCAGCAAAGTGGTAAACAAAGACCAAGAAAGGACGAAAAAGAAAGAAAAAGAGAAAAAATAGGCAGTTACTTATTAAACTGTAGACTATATATATTGTTTTACAAATCAAAATGAATTAAGTCCTTTTAAAAAGGGTACACTCCATCATGCATCATGGGGTGCTGTTGCTTTACAAGTATCTGTTCTCCATGGCCAGTTCTGAGTTCTGCAGATCTATTGAGAGTGAAGGACAGACTGTGGCAAATGCTGCTATTATGACTGCTGAATTTTGGTGTTCTCATTGTCCTACAAGTTGTGTTGCAGTCTGAATAGTCCAGCTCATTCTTGGAATTATTTTGTTACTGCAGACGAGTATAAAATGCTAATGGAGCTGCACTGTTATTCTAGAACAATAAAACAACAATAGCACAAACCCAGAAATGACAGTTAAACAAACTTTGTTTTCCGAGCTTGGAAGCTTCTCTGTTAATTTCATTGGAGAAATCAACAAGTGAGATGGGAATGGAAGAAATGTTTTTATGCAATCATCTGGGGAAGAAAAGTGCTTGTTGTTATATCTCTGGCATTCTAGCACTGCCTCTGCTGCACACCAGTTAAAAAGTTGAATATTACAAACATAAAAAAAGAAGTATGAAAAGAAAAAAAAAAATTTTGGTTACTCAGCAGACTTTATCAATTTATTAATAGCACTCTAATTATAATTTGTAATAACGTAGGTGTATGTAAATTTATACATATACACACAGTCCATACATAATGTGCATGCATGTCTGCACACATATAAATAAAATACAACAGACATAGGCATACATGTATATGCTATGTGTGTGTATATATATATGCCATATGCAAACACACATATATAATATATATTATATATATGATCAGTTCATAGCACAGTCCAGAAAGACTTTTTAAATGAGCCTGATTGTCATATTTACTCAGTGTACACGATTTAGCTGACAGTGCAAGCATGATGAATATGCACATATACTCACCCTTCATTGTGATTTGAACATATTTCTTCCTCTTCTTTGCTTATTCTGCTACGCTTACCCACCTTTTCATGAACAAACGCAAACTATGTATAGCTACAGTTTATAGCTTGTCTACTGTGATTATACATTTTATGCACTATCAAGAACATTAATGATATAGGTCAAGGTTATCCATACCAGTGGCTCTGTAGAACATTTGGTCCTTTAGAAGTTTAACATACTGCTATATTATTGCACAATGCATTGTAACACTATTTATTCTCTGAAATGACTCTAATAGTCTCACTAGTAAATCAAAAAGATGCCACTAAGTACATTTTCAGGGTTTTGTGGTTATTTTTGGTATACATTCTTTCAGTGCTTGCAAAACCCACCTGTTTGCTTTCAGGCTGGAGCCTGCTTTCCAATAGAAGAAGCATCTCAGATGCCTTTTTCTTCAGCTCATAAGAAACTAAGACAGAATACAGCAGGTAGAAACTTAGCACCGCCCTCCACCACCTGCAGCCTCCTCCCACTGCACAGTAAGAGCGCGCTCTGACACCTTTCTTTTCCACCACTGTTATTCTGAAAATCAATTTCAAATTCCTTTAAAACAGAACATTCAGATTCTCAAGAGAATGGGTTTCACTGGATGCTCAGTCTTTATCTAGCTTTCTGCGTGAACTTCCAAGACAGTCTAGATAAAATCTTAAGGCCCATTTTGTAGGAATCTTCCTCTGGCTTTTTGTGTGTTTCCAGTTCAGTAGCGGTTAAGAAATAACATCTAGTTTATTAAAGAAATACTGAGTATGGCTTTATAGTTACACTGTCATGTTTATTTGTAATGCTGCCTTTTCAATGACATTGAGAAGGGTAAAACTTCATCAGTGTCCAGTGAACTGTTTTCTTTTGAAAATGTTCAGAATCTTTATGAGCTACCTCTAAAAGCTTCTGAAGGAAAAACCTAAAGTGCCTCAATAAATAATATATGCAAGAAAATTATATATTAAATGTGCTATGGGAACACTTACAAAAATAAAATGCTTAATTTATTAAATAAAATATCCCCAACACAAAGATGAAGGACTATTTTGATCTGGCTCATATCAATAAGAAGTAACAAAAAGAGAAAACGGAAAGAAAGATCACTTTTTTGCAGTAATGTCCCCTCACAGAGGGAGGCAAAAGTCTTGAGGAACAGGTAAGGTAGGCTTTCATTTGTAAGAATTCATATTAAAAATAATCCTAACTCTAAATTTGAAATCATCAACTTCCAGTTTGAAAAATAACAGGTATGCCCATGCAGCTGTCACCAACACAGTGGCCATGCAAATGTGCTACACATACGGTGCCAACCCAACCAAAAATAAATTATTTANAAGGAAAAACCTAAAGTGCCTCAATAAATAATATATGCAAGAAAATTATATATTAAATGTGCTATGGGAACACTTACAAAAATAAAATGCTTAATTTATTAAATAAAATATCCCCAACACAAAGATGAAGGACTATTTTGATCTGGCTCATATCAATAAGAAGTAACAAAAAGAGAAAACGGAAAGAAAGATCACTTTTTTGCAGTAATGTCCCCTCACAGAGGGAGGCAAAAGTCTTGAGGAACAGGTAAGGTAGGCTTTCATTTGTAAGAATTCATATTAAAAATAATCCTAACTCTAAATTTGAAATCATCAACTTCCAGTTTGAAAAATAACAGGTATGCCCATGCAGCTGTCACCAACACAGTGGCCATGCAAATGTGCTACACATACGGTGCCAACCCAACCAAAAATAAATTATTTAGAAAGAGTGGATGTTGGTAATGACAGCACTAGTATCAATACAAACATGGTGCTGTGCTCAGGGTCTTTGCACTCTGAATAGTTAAGCCATAGCCTCAGAGTAATTTGTGTTCTCTAGAGATCTCTATCCCCTGCCATGGCTCAAACATAACCAGTGATCTCCGTGCTTTAGATTATTCATGTTATATCAGCCTATTGTATCTGTAACATTATAAAGGCATTTTAACATGGCTAATGTCCTCCATTAGCCCCTTCTAATGAAATATATCGTTATGAGTTCGCTATGCCTACTAGGGTGTACTACAAGATGAGTGATAGTTTCTGCACAAAGGGCATTAATCGACAAAGACCATGCACAATTTTGCTTGCACGGTTGAAAAAAAAGAAAAACAATTGAGGAAGGAAGGAATATGCTGCTGGACAAGCACAGTATAAGATACACCTGCCCCAGCATCTATAGCTTGTCCTATCTTACCAAAATCCTTAGTTTCAAGATGTGATCCTGAAATTAATACTGTACATTAATAAGCCTAGCTTCAGCCTTTATTAAAAAAGACTAGCTGGAGAACATTTTTATACCAGTGGCATGACAATATCCTACCAGAAGACAAAATAAGGGCATGTGTTTAGTTTATCATCTTGTAATGTAATTGTGTGCAGTGCAGGCAGCATCTTTTTCCCTTTTACTTGTATCTGGCAATGAAAGGTGCTGGCAAAGCACCTCCTTGAACAATCCCTTTAGTCCTCAGAAAGACTCTTCAGGAAAAGTGCTAAACCCCCTCTTGCCTTTCATCAAATCATTTCAGTGTTTTTTTGTGGGGTTGGATGCCATCTGATCCCCTAGTTCCTCCAGATAGTGTATCGCACAAGACTGTCTTGTTTCCATCTGGCTTTATCTCCGCAAGGAACATGCTTCATGTAGAGAACACCAGTCTTCTTTTTCCACCCACATGCCGAAGCGAAAAAATTGAGGTGAATCCATAGAAACTCCCAGTAGCTGTACAGCAGAAATCACAAAGTTTGAGTCAAATATATTATTCCCTTTTTTTCATCCACATCAAAGGCATGAATACAACAAGGCATTGTTAGTTGTGGTGGGCAAACTGAAGAGTCTGCTGATATAACAGATCAGGTTTTTAAGGCCTTTGTCTATGCAGAGTTACAATAATGCAGAAGCCAAATTGATTAGAAAGACAGGAGAGAAGAAAAAAATGATAGAAACTGAAAAAGAGAGAGAAAGAGAGAGAGAGAGAGAGAGAGAGAGGAGATACGTCTCAGTAATGTCTAAAAAGTCAATACTGTGTCTACAGATGGAGAAGTGCACATTGCTTGCCCTTTGAAAGCTTCTCCGCAACTTTGTCATTAATACTGTCAAAGTTAAGAACACATTTTAATGGAGTTCAGCGGCAGTTGAACACATTCATTCCCGCAGCCCATAAGAAGAAATGCTAGGAGACTTTAGCCTAAAATATCCAAGTAGACTGGAGATGCCTTGGCCAAGTTCTGGAGGAGGGAATGGATTTCTTTGATGTTGAGCCTCATGTGAGGCTCCCGTTGCCAACAGCCCAGCATCAAGTCATACACTTCCTTGGGGCACGTGCGAGGTCGCTGCAGGACTCGGCCCTGAGTGATGCACTCAATCACCTACAAGAAATCACAAGGAAAGGATCAGCACAGCTGTGCCAACTACGTGGGGGTCATCCATAGAAGAGTTAACTGCTAATTGCCACAGCAGCCTCACTGGTGGCAGTCACCCAGCCGACGCTGCCAAGGGCTGCGTTTCTAGGTAGACGCATAAGCAGCAGGATGTGATCTGGAAAAGTCACTGTAATGTAAGTTGTCAAGGAGCAAAAACTTCACCCACGTTGCCCCTTCCACTCATGAAGGAATGATAGCCAGGAAGTAATCCCATACCTCCTCTCTCTACCCATCTATCGACCTCACCTCATCTCAGAAGGAGGCTAAGTTTTCACCCTGCTCACACAGAGCATCAGTGCCTCTCCCTCCCTGCCTCCTTAAACTTATGAGTATCACTGTGGTTAATCTCTGGAAAGGGGTTACTTATGACTGCCTGGAAGTCAAGAGGTCTCCAGATTACTTCAATCTATTCAAGAATGGTTTTGGACAACCACTCTGCAACTATGACACGTATGATACGGAGTTGAAATCACCCAAAGCCCATTCAGGAGATAGCTAAGCTGCTTTCCACTGCCTCATGATCTTTCTCAGTACCAAGAGCAGACTCTGTCCTATACAGAGGAAAAAGCTAAATTCCAACTGGTGTAGCTCTGCTTGGACAACTTCCATCCACCCTGGGGAGAAAGGGTGAAAAGGAAGAAATTCAACCACAAAGTTCATGACAATACCATAATACTTGATACCAGGGGTTTTGCCTTTACTAAATAAATTCGTTGCTGTCCCTTCTCCAGAGAAGCTACAGCAACAGTTAATGTGCCAGCCTTCCCAATGCAGTCTGAGAATGTATTACACACACCTCGTTGTTTGAGAGCTGATACCATGGCTGTTTGCCATAGGTAAAGATTTCCCATAATACAACCCCCAGGCTCCAGACATCGCTTTCTGTGGTGAACTTCCTGTACATGATACTCTCTGGAGGCATCCAACGAATGGGCAGCATGGTGTGACCCCCAACCTGAGAAAAACAAATGGAAGAGTCAGAAATAATTCCTCAGACCCTCACAAGGAAGAGTATCAAGACATTAAATAAGGAGAATCCATGGTTTCTTTTTTTCCCATCTGATACCATCCACTTCAAGAAGCTTTTAAGAACTAGGGATTCATGGTCCAAACTCCTCTCCCTGGAACAACATGACAGGTTTCTCAACAGACTCTGCAAAGAGATTGTTTCTAAAGTGCAAACTCATCTTTAACATTTACTTGGCGCACCCTACCCAAGGAACAGGAAGCTCTATAAAATTATTAATTAATTTAGCCTACCAACCCACTTTAAATTAGGCCAGTTTTACTCTCCATTTTAACATTCCGGAAACTAAAAAAGATTCCTGAAATGAAATCTGCACTGACAATTCTCCTAGAAACTCAGCAATATCAACTGAAATACATGAAGACACAGTGGTCTGACTGCATGACATGGTAGACTCAGGATCTGTATGGTTTAATATCCTCATTTTGAGTGAATTAAAGCAATGCTATTTTCTGTTGATAAATTCAAAGTTAATGCATAAAATTATTTTGTTCCACATCAACTACCCAGTCCTACACAACTTTAAAAAAAAATTTCAGTCCTTTGGATATATTCCCTTGATAATAAACAAGTTGTAAAACATGGACTCCTATCCCAAATCAACTCCTGTTGAATAGGATCTTTCACTGAATGAATGCCTTTCTGAAAGTCTCTTAAAACGTTTTTCATTTTCCCCAGAATGCTATACTTCCTTAAAATTAGGTTTCCTAACCTTAATTTAAATTTTAAAAAATCTCTTATTTCCAGTTTCTAAACAAGTTATTGTTCCCGATATGTCCCATTCTGACTGGATCACATCAATAAACAAATTCACTCAAGTACTTTTAAAATAGCGTAACTGCTGAGATACTGTGATACAGACATATAGATATTCTGATTACTTTTGCATCAAGACAGCTGCGAGTATTTCCAAGGAAGTTAAAAAAAAAAGGGAAAGCTTTTTCAAGGACATCTAACTTTTGATTAACTCTCATTTTCCTGTCTGAAAATGTATTTAGTTATGAAACCACATTTGCATTTTCAAGATTCTGTCAATTCAAAATATCATTTCTCCTTGTGGGACTTTACATTTGTTGTCACAAATAATGCCGTCCTTGTTCTCATGTTGAAACAGCAAATGGAAGGAAAACCCAACAGAAGTTCAGTCAGGGTTCACATTATTTCTAAATCACACAGAACATCCACTTCCAGCTATTTGTCAGTAATTCAGCATTAGCGCAGCATAGCAAAAACACAGCTACGGCTGTGAGAGCTCAACCCTGTTCCATGCATTGCCACAAGTCAATACTTGCTACTGACTCCATAAAAACAGAAAGTCATGCTAAAACTTTCATAGACTTGGTCTATTAGTAGGCTCTTCTTCTCCTCCCCCTACATGAGATGTCATGTGAGTAATGGAGGAGTATTTTTTGTCCAGACGCCGAATGAAAGGCAGGGCTCCTGACTTCAATTCCTGGCTACATTGCGGATTTGCTTCTGACTCAATGCAGGTTGCTGTGCGCAGGTTTCAGAGCCATTAAAAAGGGGACCCAATTCCTGCGGCTTATCCACCTAACTTAAAAACATACACGTGAGCACTCCATTGACAGAGAATGGATACACATTTTTAAGTGCTTTGCTCAATTTGGCCCATTCATCTCTGTGTTACAGTTTACCCCTCTGGCAGGCAGACTGGCTGTAAGGCTCTGTGCATCAGTATTTTTAATCATCTCTGACTGAGAAGTCATTCGATGTGGAGAGTTTGAAGTAACGTAGGAACACACTGAGATGCAAACAAAGCTTCAGTTTCCCACCTTATCATAACTTAAACTGGCATAGCAACCAAAGAGATCCAAACCACCACTTTTACCCCCATCTTGAGAGGTATTTCATTAGAAAGTCAGAAAAGTTAGTCCCTTAGAAACATGCAGCCATACACCTGGAGAAAGGGCAAGTGCTATTAAAAGATAGTTACTGATGGTAAGCTTTTGGTCTCATCAAATATTAAAATGGCTCTTAGATCTGCTCATCATATAGCCTCTGCTACTGGTTCTTTTCAGCAATTTCTTTAACTCATTCCTTAGAAATTAATGAAAGCTATAAACAATAAAGTATGTGCCTCTATTTTTTCTTATTTGTCACATCTTACATCAAGAGATTTTGAAAAAGCAATTAAAAAAAGCCCACTCTCCAAATCTTCTTTTTCCATAGTTCCTTGCTACAGAACCACAGTGTATTTATGGCAGGACTCTACACTGAATTTCCAATGTCATTCAGTAAAATGAGTGACACACCTCTAGAGTGATGATGATAAATTGCCACCAAATGATGGCTCTGCAATGAACTGATTTGTAACATCACAGACCTAGCTGTCTCTCTTTGCAGTCATAGCAAGACTGACTCATCAGTATTGACACCAAGAATTCGATTTACAGATAAGCACGAGCCACAGGGCTCTTTGGTGTTCTTCCCACATGATTTTGCCTGGAGCTGTGTCTGTTTCTGTTCCTGAAGGCAGAAGACTTCACTGGGCAGAGTACGTGTCCAGGACTGAGAAGTCCTGGGGTCTCTCCATCTCTATCATTGCCAATATCCATCATTTTAGGCAAAGTTACTTCCAACGCTTCAGCATCTTTGTGACGATAATATTCAATGCCTTGCAAAGTATCAATGAAAGTATTGTAAGGGGTGCTCTTCTTGCCAGATGGCATTGCTATGAAGACAGGATACCTGTGCAACACTGAGCATCACCTGTGGCAGGCTGCGCACCTACCCATGGTCCCAGAGCACCTTCAGTTTCAACTCAGATTTCAGTTCAGCCACATCAAAAGCACAGGTCAGGGCCTGGACAAAGGCACTTTTTCTAAATGCACATTTCCTTCTCTATTAATGATCAGTGGTTACTGAGTCAACACTCACTCAGCTCAGAGAAGCCTTAAGGGCTGCGTTACGTATATGCTTAAAATGAAGCACATGCTTCAGAGCTTTCATGAACTGAAGCCCGGGACTTGACACCACTGTTTGCAGGATGCCTGAAACAAACTGCCACACAGTTGCGAGCTTCTTTTGATCTTTATTGTACTGTTGAGTACAAGCACCCACAGTTGAGCCATAATAGCAGTGAAGAGAGGCGGAGAGCCTTTTTGCTGTTGTTGCCAAACTCTCAGCAAGGCTAAGGGGTGTTTTCCAAGAAGGACCAATGAAGGAAAACATGACTACACTGACCAAACTTTAAAGGTGCTGAGTGCTTCAAAGGGATGCCTTCTGTGTATGCTTTAATAAGAAATGCAAGTATTACACAGCTCTCAGATATCACCAGCATTCTGCAGGATAAAGTCCCTGCTATGCACACTGTAATTGCAATGCTGCTTGATACACATAATTTTAAAATGGTTGTGTGCTAAGCAGACTACAGTTGCAAGTAAATAACACCTTTACATTCAGTCTAGCTAAGGTTATGACAGGCTTAAAAACATTACAGTTTTAACTTAATATGCTATCACTTTAAAATCCATACTGTAGCTGTAAAAACGCTGCAAAAATGACCGTTTTATGGATACAAATTAGGGTATATTTTCTTGATGCTTACCTGAAAGCAGCTGCATTATGATGATTCATTTTTATTTAGAATTGCATTTCTACAGATCCTTTCTGGGACTAAAGTACTTGCTTTGAAATGTCAATTTATGAAAGCAAGCAATCCCTGGCCCAGCCGTAGCCTTGTATTACGTTCAGTAGTTGCTTTTACTAGCAATATTGGGCTAGATTCTAAACCAGAAAGCCTGGTGAATTAGCTTCTGCAATGTGCAAACTATCCACAGGGAGGAGACTGCTATGCCAGATCAGTGAACTACGATGTTCTCCAAAGCAGCACTTCTAAGGGGAAACCACCACTCTGTCCCACATACGAAATGTTGCACTTTCAACAATACAATGTCATTCCACTTGTCACCACTTTCAGCGCTCATCTTTTAAATGAATTTAGCACTTTGAAAGATGCCAGATAAGCTGACCTTGAACATTGTTTTCATCTATTTGCAAACATCAAGCTTCAAGGATTGCTGTAGAAGCACCATGTCTTAGCCTTGAAGCAGGGCATCTCTAGAGTTTGCTAAAGTTTGTTCACTTTCTGGCTTCATACGTTCTGTATGCTGCTTCACAGGCACTAGGAAATGGTGAGGCTTGTGTAATGCAGAAATTTCGGTTTTAAGAAGGAAACCAGACCTGTAGTACAAAATTCTGCAGAGGTTCATTTTTGTTGCCCAAGGGTCTGCACACATCCATTCATCCTTCCACCCACCCACCCATCCAACCATTCAATGTAAACTCAGCTTTCTTGCACATTAATATTACTGCTACAGAGAAGTGCCCTCAGCTGACTGTCAGCAAGCTAAAGGCAGGCAACCACCGCCACTTCCCTATGCCAATTGAAAATGCATCTGGTGATATCCTGCCCTGGTCACTGTTTCAACTTCCACTGTCCAACTGCCACGGGAACCCAAAGCCCTGTTGCCCAATGTTTGTGAGCAAATGGGTATGCTCTCTCACAAAGACCGAGCAAATGAAACTTTGTGCTCCTGCTGGGAACAGGAAGCTGTGGGTGGAGCTGGGAGAAGCCAGCCTACAGAGATACGGAAGAAACAGGCTTTATGTGGGGCTGCACAGATAAGGTGCAAGTCACGGCTTGGGAAAGGCACAAGAAATAATGTTGCTAAGATGACCACTCAATCAGTTCACACCAGGTTTATGCCTTACTCATTGATACCATGAAGAGGGAGGGCTGAATGGATTGGCGACACTTTTCCAATGCATGCCAGCTGCAGCCTGGTCTTACCATAGCAGCACTGGGGGCTGTGGTGCTGAGGGTATGACAGAGGGCTTTGGGGCTCCAGAGCCATGCCGTAAGGTGCTGCAGGGGCTGACCAAAGGACAGGACAGGGACTAGCCAGAACAGGGAGTAATGTCTCTTCCTGCTAAATGCTGGTGGCCATATTCGGAGAGGCTCCAGTACTCCTAGAGAGGACGTCAATCCAACCCCCAGCTTTTGCATGCATTGTATTACATAACCCTTTCCCCATTTTCTTCAGTTTCTGGCTTTAAGTAGTTGATTACTCTGAATTCATGCAGTAAAAAGCACAGCAACCAATTGCATAGCCTTAGAAAACAGACTTCCTCATTTACGTTCAGCGTTCCCAGGTTCCCACGATTCCCACAGAGTGACATTGCAGTAATGTGTCACAGCGCTTTGTATATTCTCTAAAGACTAGTGATGCTTTTTCTGCCAACAGGATAAAAGTAATCTTTTTACTTTGTGAGCCCAATGAACCTGAATGACTAACCCATGGGTTTCAGCCCTGATCCTGCTCAATGCCCTGTCTGACTTGACTGCTGCATCTCTCCAGAGCCCTGCTGATCTCAGACCTTTTGCAATTCAGGGTGGCAGTCTTGAAAGCAGCAACACAGTTCAGCATATGGTTAAATTAACTTGTCATGTGACAAGTATATACTCAGTCTCTTTAATGCAACTGCATCTCAGTTCGTCAAACTGGACCCAAGCTATACCTTTTGATTCATTTGTTCACCCCCTCCTAAAAAAGCATCCTGTGTACTTGCAGGATTACAGCATTTCAGGGTAGTTTTCGCTATTTATGTTTTGGTCTTCTGACTTTTTTCCCCATCTCAGGATGATATAACTGCAAAGAAATGTTCTCTGCAAAAATTATCATGTCTTATTGCTAAAACTGAAAACCTCTCCTCTCTCGGTGAACATCTGCTCTTTCCCCCTCATAAAATGCTGGCAAATGTTTCTCTCAGCACAAGAAAAAATCAGTAATTGTTATTTTCATTTCTTCCATGCCCTGGCCTTGCAGACAAAGTCACTGTCTCTTCTCAAAATATCATCAGTCCTGCCATGTCCACTTGCAGAAAAGCAATATATTATTTTCACAGTCATAACAAGCCATACCACTCCAGCACGACATTACTGAATTATGAAATAAGGCAGATTATTAGCCAATAGCTAAAGATGTGTCCTTTCATTTTCACTTTTAGCTGTGCTTTAGTTCATCTCTATTCAAAGAGGGCTAGTGTCTAAAGTTCTTAATTAATTCTACCAGCGATCTTGTCAGAAAACTGAAACAGTGTCTAGAACAACATTTATTACAGTGTGCAACATCAGTTCAATACTGTGTGTCAACTTTGTGTCACCGGAGATAGAATTCTTCTCATTAGCCTCTATGAAACCATGAGTGGTATGGAGAAGATGAAGAAAGACCAATTATACAGAGTTTCACAGAACGCAAGAACCAGAAGACAACAAATGAAGTTTGTAAATGGCAGGTTCATAACAAACAAAAAGAGCCAACCCGTCACATAACGTACAGTTGCTTGTCGAACTCATTGCCACAAGACACTGTCAACCCCCAAGGCTTGCCTGGGATCAAAAAGTGATCAAAAACACACTCATGGAGGATAAAATCTGACACAGGCTATCAAACACAAAGATACCATCTCTGGCCCAGGAAGCGCCTGAGGTGCAGAGTGCTGGAAGCTAAGAGAGTACATGAGGGAAATATTAATATATGCTTAACATGTTTTCGTACTATTCCACAGGCACTGGTTACTGACATTGACAGGATCCTGGACTACAGGGGCCTTTGGAGAAGCTATTCCTATGTTCCTATGTAGATGGGCCACACATTGCAATATGCAGTTCTTATCAAATTTCTCAGCAATGCTTATGGAGAGCTAGAAACAAGTCTGCCAAAAGGGTGGAATGAAGGAGAGATACCACATGGCATTAAAATATGTGAATGACCTAATGTATCTTACAATTCAGCACCTTCCAAAGACCTTTTCAAATGCTAAGTTGAAAGGATCTAGAAACTATATCTATTGTTGTGTTTTACACAACACAATATCATATTAGGTCAGCCAAATATACAGGATAATTAACAAACTGTAGTAGTTACTGCATTACAGAGCACTTACTCTTCCAAGAAATGAATATCTTGGAATCTAAGATCAGAGGAGTGCTATGAAGAAGGTGACATGATTCACATCTCTGATTAAAAGAAATGTCCCCTATCAGAGGGACAGAAGGAAAGTTAGCTGAGTAGAAATCTGCAGCACTGAAAAGTAACGGATTACAGCTCTTTGGTGTCCCAGGATGAAGTGTGTCTGAATGAAAAAAAGAAGTCTAATCCTTTAAAATATAATTTATTTTACTTTGAAATGAGAAAAATATCTAGTTTTAAACAATAAATGATCATATAAGTGAAAAGAAAGGGAGGTATACTGTGGTAAATTGAAAGGAAAGACAACTTGAACAGTGTATTTCAATGAATTCAGTGGACGTCTCGATTTGTTTCTGAAGATGGGAATTCAGGACCTTGGTGAAAAAACAGGGAGATGGGATTACTATAAGCCAGAGAAGACTTGGTACGTTGAACCAGATGGCCTCTCCTTTCTAAAACACCTTGTATTCTCTTAATTTGCCATATTAAGTTTGCCATAGCATACAGTTACTGATCACTTCAGTGGCACAACTTGCAACTCAGAATATTGAGCTCATGTGAAGTCCTGTGTTTTGCTTTACAAAAAGTCATCACTGTATCACTTGTACCCTACCACTATTTCCACACCTGAGCGTCTGCTGGTTGTACCAGTGGATGAAGAGAGGTATCAGGTACCAGCAGACAAACAGCTGGAACAACTCACGTTAAAATCCTCACAGGCTCTGAGATAATCATCTAATGTGTCCAAGTCAACAGCAAAACAATTTTGCAATGCAATATTAATGAACTACAGCTACTGCCTTTCTGATTTTCAAAGCAAACAGCTCACAAAATATAAAATTCCACTTTCATATTAATCCCAAGTAGCCTGGGGTACCAGGGCTAAGGAGGTTTTAAAAATAACCCTGAATATGCATTGGAAACTGGCCTCTACAAGTCTGTAGCACAGTTGAAATCCTAACTTCTGTTTGCTCTTTTAAATAGGGGGGTTGAGGTGTAACATGATGAGATGGTAGCTGAACTGCACAGTCAATATCAACAAGTAGCAGCTACTTGAGGGCAGAGTCTGAAAGCCAAGTATCATACCACATAAACCAGCTTGTGTTCACTAGGAAATCTCTACTCTCGATGTCAAGTCTGAAAGCTATTTCTCAAGTACTAGAGATCACAACCTTTTCCCATATTTATTTTACTGAAAACAACATTTTTTTCAGATTTACTGTAAGTTAACATAGCATGTCTGGCTCCATCGGTCATGTCAAATTACATCACAGGAGAAGAGGGGAGCAACAGAGCTTGGTTTGCAACTTTACTTCTCCCTTGTGAGTCACAAAAGTGTTTCTATAATGCACACCACATGGGAGCACCACAATTTTTAGTGCAAATGTCTCAGATGTTCTAGTTCTTTGAATTTTGTTAAATAGCCTCTCCCCCTTTCCCTGGGTAGTTAATTAATCACATGGCTTACAAATACCAAGATTAACAAACTGCCGCACATATGTGAGGCAACAAAATGAGTACAGTCTTTAGTTTCACAAATCCTAAGAATATGGGCAAACCTACTGAGTTCCCACATCTTTCCCGCAAGTGAAAGAGGTTGTTTTGAACAATCAGTGCAAAAGGGAAATAAGTAAGTCAACCGTTTCATGTCAGCTATTTTGGCTTGTTCACAGACTACCTGTATGATGCTGGGCAAGTCATGTCAGATCAAATCTGTCAACCACTGACTGCCTCAAGAGAGTTCAGAGATGTACTCTTTCCAGCCAGAAGCATCAAGAAGGCAGAGCAAGGATTCATGAATTCAAAAGAAGACCAATAATCTTACGATATCAGAGAATTAGCAATTCCTCTTTTCTGTGAAGACTTTTATCTCTACTCGTCTAAAGAGCAAGGGAGAAGTATGATCACAACCACAATCCTGATCTGTCTTCAGTGCTCACACTGGGAACGTCTACGCTGATAGTGTCAACAGGCTAATCTACGTCTATGCAGATAGACAGCCACATTGGGAGGGAGCTGAGAGAGGCTTAATTACACTTGTCCTCAGCCAGGTGCTAATAATGCAATGGCAAGGTCCTTGTGCTCATTTTCCTTCTCTTCTGCAGTCTTGATGATGTTTTCTGCTTCTCACTTTCTCTGGCCATAATGTTTTTACATAAACTGGAAAACACAAGAGAAAAGTTTCACTAAAATAGAACAGAAAAAATTCTCTTGTTTTCCTTCCATGAATTCTAGTTTTTGTCTCCTCACTTGTACCATGACATCATTCTATGGGGTGAAACAGGCATTTGCTCTGAAATGAGGCATCCATCAAACAACACACAGTATGATCATTAAAAATACCAGTAACTGCTATTACCAAAAAAAAAAAAAAAAAATTACTCATTCCTATGGAACTTGCAAAATTCTAAATTGTTCTTATCAAATTCATATGTTGAATTATTCCTCAAGCCATGCTTAAAATATTGTTCTTGGATGCAAGAGCCGAAGTGTAGCCCAAGCAGTGATGAAATCATTTTATAGCTCTTGGCTGAATTTCTACACTGGTGTAAAGGGAGAATTTACACCAGCAGAGGGCTTGGAACCGCAAATTCGGTTTTTGGTTTTATATTTGGTTTTGGGTTTTTTTCTTAATTCTTTTCAGTGCCTTTCTCTACCCTCAGCACTGTCATTTGCCATCTGGGAAACATTATACTGCATTGTGTATACAATGGCTCTTGGAATTCACATGACTGCGTTTGCTTAACACAAACACTGAGCTGTAAATTCTGCCTGTGATGCTGAAGCATCTTCCCTTCTGCCTCTAAAACGAGGCCAGATAATCTCCTGACATGCAAGCATTCGCAGAAGGTGTCAGTCTAATAAGAAATGCCCCCTAAAATTTCCCTGGGTGGATCCATTCCCTGATGGCATGCCATCAGGGTGGAGGTTTGGCTTTCTGACATAAAGCCTGTTGAACTTGCTCGTTACTAGGCGATCCTGAGGAACAGAGGAAGATCACAGTGATCTTTGAAAGGGTTTAGGACTCTGCCCCAGCATTGCTGCATTTCAGCTAAGGACTCTATGAAGATTTAACACATACAGATTTCCACACTACAGCACGGATTGTGCAACATACTCCTCACATCCTTCACCAAATGCTAATGGTGTGTGGACAAAGGAGAAGCGGTGGGTGGGAGAGAAACCCACAACTACACCTACTCTCCCTGCTTTTCCCTCACACATTTTGCAGTGCTCCAAGGGAGCATTCTGGAAAATCTTCTACCTCCTCCTAGGATGAAGCTACTCCTTACTGCAACCATGCAGCACTGAGGTGGTTCCTTCCTCATGCATGCTCACCTTCCTCTCTGGAGGAATAAGGATCGTATTAAACATTGAGTCCTCTGCTTGCTACACTGCTGTAATACTGTAATTAATTCAAAATCAACACATAAATGTAATTTTAGTTTCACTGCTCAAACAAAAGTAGGATCTCCAGTAAAACTGACAGCTCAACGGTTAGATGCCCCATTTTTAAAAAAAAACAGGCTGCAATCTGACACCAAAGTAGTTAGGACAGTCATTTAATTTTTTGAGATCTCTATTGTTAAAAGTGCAGGTCAACTGTACAATCTTCAATATAAATCTTACATGCAGCATTCCCAGACTGCACAGTGGCCCAGATTCAAGGAGGTCCTGGAGACATTCAGAACAAGCCAAGTGGGAAATTAATGTCTTATATTGTTAAGACAGCATATTTCAATTTGTTTGGGGTTTTCTAAGGTTGTCTACAGCCCCTGTGTTTTGGACAGTTCAGGAATACTTTGGGCTAGGACTCCCAAATCAGTCTCTGTGAAAATCTGGTACTAAACCAAGTCATATTTAAATTAGGCTGGCACTATTTTTTTGGTCGATGCTTGTATAATGCCTAAGACAATGAAGTCCTGATCTACACGAGGCTCCTACACAGCCTTGCAGTACATGTCATACATAATAATAACACTTCTTCTTGCCACTTGTAAGAAATTACAAATGGTCTCACCATAGCAGCAGCACTTTAACTTGGTTATATGATAGTGGGTTACTATAGCCCTAATACTGTTTGTGAGTCTTCATACTTCAGAATATTTTTCATCTGCTTCAGATGAAAACTTTTGAAATATTGTTCCATAAAGCCTGCATTTCCTTTTAAAGTCATGCTACTTTATAATACTCTTTGGACATGTTTAGGATGATCCACAGAGAGTATTATCAAATGCACTCGATGTTCTTATTAAAATGTTATGTGCTTCAGGCCTTAGTATATAGTTTTCTTTGTTTTCTTGCCAGGCAAATCTATGATTCTTTTTGTGTATTAAGCTGTCACCTTCACCTAACCCTGCATCCTGGCCTCTGTGGTTATCTCCATTGAAAACATCCCTGGATCTTGTATCCACCAGGATATTTTCATTTTATCGTTCACCATGGCCTACAGGAAGGGGGTGGTTCTGGGGTACCCATTAGCCTTGACCCCATACTTAGGCTGCAGCCCCATTTTATTTTCTTTTCCTCTCTGCCAGAGAGGAGTTCCCCTTCAAGACACTTCAGTCATTGAGCCAGCTAAGAGGCTTTTGTTAACAAAAAGCAGATGCAACACTAAGTTCTATCCTGAAAGGATCTTCCTCTTACCATAAGGCTTTTGAATTTGGAAACCCACTGTATTGTGCAAGACCCATTCTGTATGAATGCTCCAGCCTCCGAGGACATCTGAAATGAGTGTTACACAAGTCTCATGTTCATTTTATCAGTTGGTTTATCACTGACTAGCTAACACCGACAAAGGAGGGTGCCTTGCTAGCATGGCAATTCCATGTGAATACTGACATTTTAAATGAATGTCCTCCAAGCTGCTGAACTGTGTATTTGATCTGTTTTAATTCGCTTTTCCATTCTTTTGAACACTTTGCATAGTTATCCCTGTATGAGTGATTGAGTGCTCTGTTGCTGAGAATCATGAACTAGCTAGTGAAGGAATGGGATTAATGCAAGATCGTGAAGACTCCATGACAAAATGTATGCCACTTAATTTTGACATGTTACTTACATCTAGTTACACAGGATAATATTTATAGCATGATAGTAAATGCACTGCAGTGTATTTGGTAAGGGTACTTAAGTCTTACTGTGATCTCACTGTTATGGTCAGTATGACACCTTTGCTGGAAAGCGAGAGGTGGCTCCAGTTTTCTGTGAGAATTTTTGAGCTAGGGAAATAGTCAAGTGGGAGTTAGCCATTTGAAGCTCAAAATAATGCTACATATACTATCTTTTCCTGTTTTGAAGAGATAACAACGAGTATTGTATGCGAGCCAATACAGACCATGCTTCTATCAGACAGGAATTAAGTCTGACAATTCCTGAACAAAATTCAATCCAACTTCTTACTCTTTAAGGTCAAACAGCTTCCCAGCATCCATGCCCTCCTGTGACAGGCCTGACACAACAACGGCAGAAGGAAGTTATTGTCTCCAAGACTGCCTTGGCTCTAGAGAAAGCAGGGGAGAACTTTCCCTGTTAAACGAACCTAATATGGGTTACTCCCCCTGATGGGTACTTACTCAGATAAGGGCCTCTTTATGCTCAGCAGGAGCACTTTAATGAAGAAGCATCTACTAAACGAAGCAACAACTCAACATCCTAGCCCTGGGGAATGGGGAAAGGAATCAAGATGAATACCAACAGAAGAGAAAAGAGGGTGTGAGGATGGAAGGAGCACAGAGAGTGAACAGGAGCTGGGGAAAACGCAAAATGGTCACAACCATAGACCAGGGCATGCAGGAATGGATGACCAGTCAGCCTTCTATCTATTGCAAAGTGTCTCCGATAAGCAAGCACACAAGCAGTCATCAGTGACCACTACGTCCCACATAACCCTCTTACTTACTCACTCAGTCCCCTTATGGATGGGCTGAAGCTTGGGAAGACTCTTTCAGCCCTAATCTTGCATGTGCCTTTGAGTTATTTCCATAAATACCCGGTAACATTAACAGCCTCCTGCATAAGGTGACCTATGGTCAAAACACTGCCAAGTTATGAGAAGCCTCAACCCTTTTACGCTTCAATGAAAGGAATGTAATATACAGAATGAACACTGCTGAAAAGAACACAATATTCAGAATAAGAATAATAAATATCATTTCACCCCTCCAGCACGTAGGACACAAAACCTGCAGTGTCCTTGCTCATTTGTTTTGCCTCCGCAAGAGAGGGGTAGGGAATAAAAGAGGGTAAGACAGAACCGGTACCTTCTCTAAGAGAACACGGAGACAGCTTTCCACCACCCTACAGGACCCCACGGGCCCCTACTGGCAGGAGACAAGGCAACTTCCACTGGCTCCTGGGGGACTTCACAGGTGGTGAGCAGCTGTCAGAAAGACCCGATGAAACTGCTTTTCAGCTGCCACAACCAGAAATAGGGCCTACCCCTGAGTCAGGGAGCACAGCCTCTCAGGGTGAGAGTCTGGGCTCTCCCTAGGTGAAACTCAGGCAGAGGTCTGGGGAAAGAACCACAGCACGCAGACTGACCCCAGATTGCTAGGGGTCTTGGTATTATGTCTGCCACCACACAGAGTTGTTCCCTCCAAAACAGTTAATGCATTTGCATTCTGTCTTGCAGCCGAAGTAGAGCTTTTGGTTATTCTGCATTCGCACCAGGAATTGCTTCTGCAATGCCTAACACTGGGCCAACGATCCTTTATCATTACTGTCCATGTCCTTGTTCTCTGAGAAGCCTAAGTTGAAATACACAACTGTCAAGTTCAGCACCTGTAAATATCTTTATTATTTCTGTCCAAGGCTTACGTTCTGTGATCATGCCTTAGCACTAAGGGTGAAATTAATCTCTGTGAGGCCATGCCATGCAAGTCGCTCATGATACTCTCAGCTGGAGGCCAAGGGAAGAACTACTATACACTTTCTGCTGATTATTAGCACTGGGATGGATCCCAATCACTACAAGTGTATTTGCCACAAATTCATCTCCAGAATAATTAATTTTAACATGATATAATAATGGAAAAATCTTCCTATCATTAATATTGTCAAGACTGTTAATATTTAAAGATCTTTAAAATTTAATATCTGATGTTAGTACTATAAAATACTACCAATGTTAATATTAATTATGAGAATAATAGGTATTATGTATGCAAAGAAAGAAAAAAGCACTAACTTAAATGAAAGATAGAGCTGCATCTGTAAGCATGAGCTGGGATGCAGGTTCTAGAATTCAACCTTTTTCTACTATTCTAAAGAAATGGATAATATTTTTATATTGTGCAACTGTATCGTGAAGCAGTGCATGTGGAACTGAGCCCTAGACCTTTTTGTTCTGTATTGCCAATACAAAGAAGAAGAGAGAAGAATTCTCTCTGTAGAGATGGTTGTGTTTAGTCTAAGGACTGATGGATAGAAGAATCACAATAACTTTTGACTATCATGTTAATACACTGTGATTTGGAAGTATCAGAAGCAGCAGAGTGTGAGGATGGGATAAACAGAATAAGACTCAACAAGGCAGCAGAAAAGTTCACCTTTTACTTCTTCTGGACTGAGAATGTCTCCCCTTAAGCTTCTCTTTCCCAAGAAATCCAGACTGATTTATGCAAACTTCTCCCTAGGCTACTTACAGTCATCTTATTAGTCTATTCAACTAAGCCACA
Organism: Fregata magnificens; assembly: GCA_013389945.1. NCBI lineage: Eukaryota > Metazoa > Chordata > Aves > Suliformes > Fregatidae > Fregata > Fregata magnificens. The sequence goes on from WAAD01009225.1 coordinate 93,441, forward strand.
GTGGTCAAAAAAAAGAAGTTCTGCTCGTTGTGAGAATTATTGATGTTTTGAAATGCCTTTGATTCTGTATCAGGCAAAAGTACTGAACATTTTCACGGAAGGAATGAGCAAGAAATTTTGAAATGAAAAATGGTGTTTTCCAGCAAAACAAAACAGCCAGATGCTCCCAAAAGATTTCAGTTTGACTGGAAACTTGAAACAAAATGTACTCAGATAATTAAAAATAAAATGTGACTGATACTCGATTTAGGTCACACATTCTACAGCACGCTTTTTGATATTGTGCATCCTCAAAATTGGTTCTAAAGTGAAGCAAAGACCTACAGAGGTCTGTTAAGAAAAATCTCAGCAGTGTCTGCTGCTGGAATGCTGGGAGGTGGAAGGGAACATTATGCTTTTGCAGGGCAGCTCCCTGCAGACAGCGGCACTTCCTTGAGTATGAGGGAGCCCAACACCCAGGGGATTCCCAGTGTGTTCAGGCCCTGGGCAGTTTGGCACAGTGAGAGTTGGCAGGGGCATGAGGAGCAGCTCAATGCAATACTACTAGTCTCTAAATTATTTCCATTATAACTTCCAGGAGGAATTGCTGGAGGAATTCTTCCCCTGCTCAAAACTGGTCCATGTACAACTCAGATACTCAAGATCTGCACTGAGGGAAGACACATTTTACAGAGATTCACAGGAAAAAACCAAACAAACAAAGCTTCACACAAGATCAATAAACCATGTCTTAAACCAACTGGATCCCACATAAAGCACTAAAACATACTATAGGGAACAAACATATATTGGGAAGGGAATGGATTACCTCACAGCCTAAACAAAAACAAGCAACAACAAAATGATTAATTAATAGGCAAATCCTTCTGAAATTTCTCTAGGCAGATTCTTTCCATGGAAAGTGAAATGATGGGAGAAAGTGATCAGCAGTTGTTAAAAAGGAAATCAAAATCTGAAACAGCACCAGTCAATGTCCTATTGAGATACTTGGAATGCTTTCCTTTCAGAGATTAAATATTTTAGCATGTCTGTATCACAACAGAATTGATCCCTCTAACAATCTCTGACTGTCACATTGCATCGTTTATTCAGAAACATCACAAAATGTAAAAAAACCGCATTTATAGCTCCTGTACAGCTGCGTAAAATACATGCAGCTCTGACTGAAATATTGTCAACCCAGGACAAAATATTGCAACCATTTAACGGAACAGAGAAATAAAAAAAAACGAACTAGGCCAAGAAATGAAGAAAAAGACCATGTCCAACAGAAACTGGATGCTCTACAGGAGGGGGCAGCATGTCGCTAGGCATCACAACTGGAATCCAGCAGAGCCCTGTCATCTGTTCCCATGAAAATGCACCCTGGTCTCCAAGCTGCATCTTTTCTAAAAGTCACGTCCTGCCATGCGCCATAAGGTAAGTGGCAGCAGAGAAAACACCGTATCTTCATCCAAGTTAAGTTCCCCTTCTCCTTCCCCTCTCTGCAGTTCTCCAGCTGAATGTCACCATGATATCTGACTGGTTATCAAACGCACAATTTTCAGAATGCGTAATTTTTGTCCCTGTTCCTGCCCAACAGGAAATTAGGGGCTTCCCTATTTCTGTGGCATTTAGCTTGTGGGCTGTGAATGATGCCAGAGAGCTCATGTTTAAGAGAGCAGGTATGTCTGGTGTGGTACCCTCCTTGCTGCCCCAGCTGGGGGCAGCTGCCCTTCAGCTCCCGCCTGCTGTAGCCAAATGCCTGCGACTCCATCTTCCCCTGGTCCGCCGTGCAGCCAGGGCACCCCTACCGCTGCCCGCCTGTGCAAGCACTGCCTGCCATGGCAGCCCTGGCCCTGCATACTAATTGGCACATGTAATGACTTCCTCTTGCTCTCCCTCCTGCCTCCTCCTGAGCTGCCGTCTGGGAGCCGAGGAGCCCGGCTGCCATGGAAACCGAGCCTCCAAATGCCCTGAACCTGCCGTACCAACCTTTGGAGAAGATTCCGGTGGTGAAGCTCAAAAAAGGGGATGCTCGAGGGGGTGTAAAGGCGGAGGAGTGGGAAGGGGTAATGCTGACCGTGGCAGGAGTGGGTCTGGGCTGTTCCCCCAAGGCACTGCACAAGCTGAGTGTATACTGGGCGTAAGAAAGCAGACGTTCAGGGGAAAAACAGATTAACCCTCTACTACCTACATTTTTCTTCAAAATGTTGCAAATGCTTCTCAGCCCCCTCCCTCCCATCCACTTACACTCCGGATCACATACCCCTAATGCATGCATAGGCCATGTCATCAAAGGGGTTTTGACAATCCCAAATATGAATCGCACATCTGAAGGACTGTAGCCAGAAAAAGTGCTGATTACGGTGAGAGAAAGGTTCAGGCGGGCCTCAGGCCCTCCACAGCACAAGCTGGCAGAGGACAAACCCCTGCCTAGGCAATAGGGCTGTGATCCCGTGCCCAGCCTTTCAGTCCTGCCTCCCTTTCCCAGGCTAGCCACAGGACTGCAGTCGCATGGAAACGCAGCCTTTGTGGCACCGTCTGTGAGTGCTGATGGCTTTTCTGGGCAGGCACGTAATTCAACTCCAGCTCTGTGTCCAAAAACTTTCTGGACCCTGCTTCAGGCCATGTGGCAATGGGAACTGCACTTTTGTCCTCAGTTCTGCGTCCTGAGGATTTCTGGGCACTCTGGGGTAAGATGAGTGTACGCTTAAATCTGAGTGAGCACCCAAATCTCAGCCTTCGAAGGACACCTTCACTTGCACTCAGTCTCCTTGTAAGCTTTCAGGTCAGCAGTGGAGAATCTCCTTGGGTGTCTTTTTTCTAAGCACAGTTCCCAATGATATGATTTATTCATGCAGGGAGCCCTCAGAAGGTCAATAAAACTGGCATGCTCCCAAAAATACACAAACAAACAAACAAAACGGGGAAGAAAAACCACCCACTGTTCTTTTAGTGGAACATTGAGAAAATTTTAGACTGGGTCAGCACTTTTCTGAAGACTAGATGGAGTCGATTATATCCCAGGCAGACCCTCTCATGCAAGGGACATAGCAAATGTTTCAACCCTCATTCTCTGTTCCAACCACTTGAACAACCAGCTTAATGCTGGGAATTTACTTCAGATCCAACTCAGAATGCGCCGTGCCCTGAAGCGGCGCAGGGTTTTGGAGCTGAAGTACCCAAGACACCCAACAAAGGCCCTGCTTGGTATTCCTGTGAGGCAGGGCGATCTACCGCAGCGCAGGCTGGGGAGGACAGTGAGACAGATCTTAGGCATGACAACTAACGACAGCCCAACCTGCTTCCCACAGGGATACTTCCTCTTTAGCTAAGCCCAGCAAAAGGAGACTTCTGCTTGGATTTTTTCTTTTAGGGACTTTATGTTGTCTTGCACCTGATCTTCCATTAAGGAGACAGAATTCCCACTGACTTCAAGAGAACTGTCCCATTATAAATTTCAATACACTAGGTCTGTCACAGATGAGTTGCTACTACAGCACAAATTGGTGCATAAAAGATGAAGTGCATAAGGAGTGCTTGCAAATCACTTACAAGGATGCCTAACCTAAGAGAGAAAACTGTTTTACAGTGTTTGCAGCATTGTGTAAGCCTCCCCTCTCATGCAACTGAGAGGGATTTTATTAAATAATAAATAATGTTTGAAACAGAAAATGTTAGAGGATTACAGGAAGGGAAAAGGATTTTTTTTCAAGCAAATAGAGAAGTTAATTGTTAATGTTACCAGGACTAAATGGCATTCACCTGAGTCTGAAGGTATACAGGTGGGAAACTGCAGGTGTATGACTATTATTAAAAAGAGCAACTATGCCAGAGAGCTGATGCATGGATAAAAACAGCCTGTCTGTATCTTTCTGAGCAGAGTGGGGAACAAAAGCTTCTGTAGAAAGGGATCCCACTCTACCAGCCTAGTGGTGGCCCACAGGGGAGTCAGGATGAATGTGAACAAAAGTGATCCAGCAGACAAAGCATATGCGGATTTTCAAAATGCTTTTGATAAGACTCTACATCGAAGGTTATTAAAAAAAACTAAGCTGCTGCAGGGCTTAGGAAAGGCCTTTTTATGGACTGAAGGCTGGTTAAAGGACAAGAAACAGCAAGTAGGACTTCAAGGTCACTTCTGAGGACAGAGAGGAGGCAGCAGTGGAGTCCCCAGAGGTCATTGTCAGGACCAGCTACATTCAATATCTTCATCAACTGCCTGGAGACAGGAGGGCATTGTCAATTAGTCCAAGTGTGGGGGTGATACTAAGCTCTTGGAGAGCCTGTTGTGAGAAGGATCTCACAAAACAGAGAGAGCGGGCAGCAGTTGAGCTTCAATGCAGTTAACTACATGCATGATAAATAGGTGTAATAACCATGTTTACACCCAGCACTGGCAGCTACAACTCGGGAAGGAGATTCTGGAGCCATGTCTGACACCAACAGCTCAGTGAGCAGCAGCTGCCAGAAAAACTCAAGACGCTGAGCATCACCAGCACAGGTACTAACAACACAGTACAGAGCATAATTCTGCCACGTTACACAGCCATGGGCCCCCCACAGCCTTTAGTGCTGTGTGCAGTTCTGGTCTCCACAGGTCAAGGAGAATGTAATGTAACTGGAGAGGCACAGAAAAGGAGAACTAAAATGCTTAAGTCGAGGCTTACAAAATGATTAGAGTGATGGATAAAGTGAGGTCAATCAGCAACAACTGCAGAACTGTTATTAGCAAAGTCTGAAATACTGTAACAAGAGGACACTCAATGAAATTAGTAGGAGATAATTTCAGAACAGATAAAAGTAAGTATCTTTTTACATAACGCGTATTAAACTTCTGGAACTTGCCGCCACAGTTATGAAGGTAGACAGCATCAGTAGGTGCAAACAAGGATTAGACAAATTCATGAACAACTGGTTCATAAACAGATAGTAACGGGAACTGGCAGGAATGCACCCCAATATCCCCCATCCACAGATTATAGATCCTGGAACAGCATAAGAAAATGCCCACAAAAAATGGCCAGAGATCGGGCAGATGATAGCTTACAAGGAAATGTGATTTACAGTTAAGAACAGGCTCAGTCATTTCTTAGAAAGGCTGGAGAGTCACATGCATATTGAGCTTGCTTGGGCAGGCCAGGACAGTATCTGCCTTGTCAGAGAGAATTAGGCCAGAACGGAGAGCTCATCTGTCTACGAGATGTCTAATTTTGAAGATGGGCCCAGTTTACACCTCACTTTATTGCTTATCGTCATGTACCACGTGCATTTCACATCAGGAGGACTGGGTTAAACCCAGGGAAATGAAAAATCTCCCTTGCATGTTGAATTAAAATGTAATGAAATGTTAGAAGATCTTTGGCATTTTACACGTCCTGGGGAACTGGGTTTCTGAGTGGGCAAACATGCTTATGGGTAGTGGAAAAAGGCAGAAGCATTTGTGAATGCACTTCATCAGTGCAACTGATCACATTTTACATCCGTATCATTTCTGTATAAACATTTTTTATATCACATACGTGACATAAGGGTGTTTTTTTTTTTTTTTTCTGGAGTGAAAGATTCCAGTGCCACTAGCAATCTAAATATGCATTATGGAAAACATTTTTAATTACAGGATCCAATTATGTTTTTCCACAGAACCTCTGTTTAATTCTGTACATTTGCTAGGCTGTGCTCAGCAAATGAGGGAAGTGTTACATATTTCTTCTTAATCTCATCACTCAGTGTGTGGCCACCTGCCTAATTTCTTCCACATCTAACTTTATGCAAACATAACAGTTCCCTGCAATATGTCAGCAATGGAATTTGACCATGGAAGGTTCAAACTGCAGCAGAGACACCTGGTTCCTCATCTACAAGACTAACTACGCTGTCTCTGAACTGCTATACTGAAAGAATGAAGAATGGGTCAGCACTGGGACCAAGTGTTGGCATAGTGGTTACAGCAAACCTGTTGCCTCTTTGCTGACTTTCAGAAGAACAGATGCTCATCCCACTTGTGGGATGCCCAGGAGGAGGATACACTGCCTTGGTTGGAATACAATGGGAGAGCTGTGGCAGGAGGGAACATAGCCAGTGTTTCTCCACATACTGATGTGGGAGCCAAGCCCTTCTCACCAGTGTGCTGCAGTGGCTTGGGCAGTCACGCAAGCCCAACCTTAAGCAATGCAGTGGAGAAGGCCATGAGGACCTTTTATGTTGGTAAGTGTTTAGCAATGCACCCCCACGAAAGCAACAACAACGTACAGATTTGGGTATGTACGCTCCCCTGCTCTTTCATCCACATGAAAGAACCAGTTTTAGCATTTACACATCAAAACCTATTGAAACCAAATGAGTACCTGTATCTTTTAATTTCAGGACCTTAGTCTGACATACTGGAAACTGTAATGATTAGGTTTTTTCTACCAAGCAGAAGAAAGTGCTGAGGTGAAGGGCTGAAAATCTCAAGTTATGAGTTGAATGCCAGAAGAATTCTGGAAGGACAAGTAAACTTTTTGGTTTGTTTGTGTTTCATGGGGGTGAGGGATTTGCTATTCAGAGGGTAGTAATCTTGAAATAGCTGCCTCGTAATAACTATAATTTAACCTGCCTGTCCCCAGAAGTCTCCAGACTCCTTTTAAATTCTGAGTAGTTGCTCTGTAAAAGGCAGAGGATCATCCTATATAATTAAAATTACAGCTGCGGAGAGATACACTCTGGGATTTCAATGTGGAGCAAAAGCTCCACTGACACCGTGGGACTTGTGTTTCCTGCTACTCGAGGCTCCCAGTGCTTGCAATGAAGAGCAAGACCAGAACAATGCACCCAGATACCTGCTGGAAATGAAGCAATTGATCTTGATACCATTCAAACTGGTCACTGACTCAGCAACAGAAGAAAGGATGAACCGTTTAGTGAACTTTAAGGGAACTTCCATTGGTCCCTTTCTAACAGAATACTCTTTTCTCTAGGTGTTGTAGGGAAAGATGGAGTGAGACAACAATACCATTGACCTTTTGAGAATAACAGATACCGGTTTGCTTTATTATATCTTTGGCTATTATATCCGACAGGAAAACTAGCCTTTGTCCATTTCCCCATCTCCACCATGCAAGACTCAGTCAGACTGCTATATGGATGTCCTGTTTGTCATATCAGTGTTGGACTGCTGCTCCCTTCATCATCATATTGGGGATCTCCAGCACTTGATCAGACCTCCAGAACTTGAAAGCTCTAGGCAGTGGCTAAGGTCGTAATGGCTTCACGCTCTCTGTGAAAGAAGTTTGGAGCAGGGCATATAATATGCAATAATGAATGTGATGAATCTGCTATACATTAAAACTCCAGTGAGAACCTGGCATAATCCCAGCATGAAGCCCCTAATGCTCTTACCACTTTGCATGTGAAGCTGTAGCTTTTTGACCTAAGAGGTAACTTCCACCTTGCTGAATCAGCACGGGTTGTAATCAACCTTGTCACAAATAGAAGGGGCATGTGCTGAAAAGATAAGTTCAAATTGTCACCCTTTTTGAAAAAACTGAAAATGTGAAGAAAATAGAACGGAGATACAGATGGAGCAGTAGAACAACTATTTACATGTTTTCATCCTTTAAAATCTTCTGACTTTACCTAAACACAAATAGAGGATACTGGGAAACAACAAGGTCAAAGCAATATTTGCTCTGCCTGTGGTCAAACAGAAGCATCTGCCTGGAATGTGGAAGGTTAAAGTCTAATCAAAGTCAAGGGAGGGAAGACTGCATGCAGAATTAAAGAACAGATTTTCCCAAAGTCATAGAGAGGATACAAAGTCAGGCTTGATTTTCTGTTGTGTGTGTAGTTTTGTAAGCAGTGACAGAAGCTAAGAAGTTACAAGTAAGAGGTGCAGACCTACTGGCAAGTATTTTCATAAATAAGAAATATTTTCTCTTCAAAACTTTTTCCTTGCCATGAAAAATCAGCCACTTTAAGCTGTCTTTCACAAATGCTAGTAACTCTGAATATTCTGTGCAAACTAAAGATGGGGTGAACTGATCCAGACAAAATGAAGTATCTATGCTTGAAACTGCTACTCATGTTGACACTCTGCCGAACCAAATACTTCTGACACAATCAGTTTGGGTTCAAAAGAGAAGGTCCCACTCTCCTGCTAGTCTCAACACCTGTGCTGGTGCAGAAAAGAGGATTCTGCAGGAATTAGCTGTTGAGACTAGCAGGAGAGCAGGGCCTTCTCTTTAAGCAGCAGGGCTGGCTTATGCTGCTTGAACAGTTTGCTGAACTCTTTGTCTCCTGTCATTAAACAGGCCGTCCGTGTCCCACATTGTTCGAGGATCTCTTCTCTATGCCTGTTCCAGGTTTAGCTTTCATGTTCTCAGTCCCATTAGCCACTTACTTTGCCTGTATCTTCATATTCACCACTGTCCTTTCAAGACCTGATGTTAAAAATTAATTTTGCTTCCAAGCCAGACTAAGTGTCGTTCCCACATCATCATGTCTGTAGTGATGATGCTTTCCTCCTCATTCTCTTTACATTTAAACAGTCAAGGGACCTTCTCTTGTTTATTTTAATATTCTTTTCAAAGTCAATATCTCAAATGCTTTTTGGCACTTTTCACTGTATCCCTCTTTGTCCATTAGCCTTTCCCTCTTGCTTGTTTTTGCTTACTCCCAGTGTCCATTATGAGGTGAAATCACAGACAGTTCTGCAACCTATTGCTCCCAATCTTCTCCTCTGATTTAGGGACAGAATTTCCAAGTAATTTCTGCACCTTTATTTAAAGAAAAACCACACTTCCCCAGTACTTAAGCTGATCCTAACAACTAGTTCCCTCCATTTCTCAGACCTGACCCTCTGAAACAGCAGTAGGAGGACAGTAAGAAAACAGGTATTCCCAAAATTTTGAGGTCACAATTCTTCCAAGCCCAGGAGTTTCAAGAACCTCAGGCAGGTTTTAAATCCATCACTACCCCTGTGAGCTTTACTTACAATAGGAAATTATTCAACTGCAGGTGCAGAGTAATTGCCTACTTCATGTAACCTGAAGGCCAAACAGATCCAGATCTATTCCTTTTTCGTTTTCTATTTTTGCTGCCTTTTATCTTAAAGAAATCTACTAAGATGTTTAAATACTGCCACATTAAAAGGAATAACTAGGAAAGAAGCATTATTAACATATTTTTGCTGATTGTGTTAATTAACATAATGCTGTTTTCCATATCCCTAATGACATGACTAAGAACATATAAACACAAGCTACCTTTAAAGCAGCTAGCTTGGACTTCGTAAGTAGCACAGGCAGAGAAGTATACGCCCCAGAAAAGGAGCATTCACCCTGCTTCTGAATAGCTTTGCAGTCTGCATCAAGCTCGTGTCACAGTTCTAGAGCTAGCAGTGCCTGCAGACTAGACATATCTTCAGTCTCACGTTGTACAGTCGAGCTGTATAAACCTCTCCGTGAAATTCCTTTGTATTTCCTAGTTGATGCCATTTTAGCTGTGCTTAAAGCTGTATTTGAAGGGCTTCTTACTGCGTGTAGTACAGCACAGCCTTCAGTTTCCTCCTTTTCTATGTAGTGTTTTATTCTACTAACTAAAGCTCATCAGGACAGAAAACAAGAGGATTAATATTGCATGATATGTAGGCATATACAAGCTGGCTCAGCTCCAAACCCACCATTTAGTCCCTTTCCAAACTGCCATGGAAACATTTGTTGGTCAAAACTGTATGTTCCTCCAAGCATGACTGATGTAAAAAAAAAAAAAATCACAACTGAGCATGTCTATGCAAACAGGTAGGAGTTGTGTGAGATGGATCTTTCGATCACTTTCAACAGAACTCCCCTCTGCAGAAAAAAATGCAATATTGGGCCTTAAACAACTTATAAGCTTTATTTTGTAGATTCAAGTAGTATCTATCGGCTTTCTGTTGAGGGGCACATTCCACTCACTGTGTATTGGCACTGAGCTTTATTTTAACGTGGTTATGCTTTTCCCACACAAGTACTCAACACTAGATTCTTTTCTCTAAAAAGCAGCTGATATGGCATGAGAGACCAGTCCTAGAATATGTGAGGATACTCAAGGAGCATGGAAAAGTCACTCGACTGAAAA
>WAAD01009225.1:103914-144407 GCA_013389945.1 Fregata magnificens
GCAATATATTTAATGAACAGTTCTTTAACTTCCTAAAATTCTATCACCAAAAAAAGAAAAAGAAAATGAAAAAGAAAAAGAGAAAGAAAACAAGAGTGATTTCTTTGCGCTGATAAGATTTCTCCCTTTCTGTGTACACCATTAAATCCAGATTTATAGAGAGATAACTTGGAGGACTCCCTTCACTCACACACCTTGGAATGGCTTAAATGATGTTACAAAATAATCTCTTAAGAAAGGATCAGACTGCATCACATTTTACATATCAGCAGAAAAAAACCTCAACTTACATTTCCAGCAAAACATTTGTTTGCTTCATGGTGTGGCATGCAAGGATTGGATCATAGGCTGATGTGATTTTTTTCACCCTTTAGATACAGCAATGAACACAGAAGTGAAAACAGATGTAAAGCCATTAAAAATTACCAGTTAATAAGGACAAAGGTAAAAATCCTGTCCCCGGTGATGTCAATGCCAGTTTGCTCATTGGTCTGGAAGCTGGACAAGTTTTCATTCTTTGAATACGTACCAGTGTCTTTCTGTCTTCTATAATAATTGTATAGGCTACAAAACAATCTGCTTAGATCATATGCATTTTCAATAGCAACAGAAAAAAACAGTACTTTGTGCTTTAAAGTATCGCATTCTCAAGGTTCCTTTATTTCTAAATGGCTTTTAATCTATTCTGTTTTCACTATGTCCTCCTTTATTACAAAGGCTCATTATTTTTTGTAGATGTAGATTTGCAGCCTTTCACTCTATTATCAAAAGTCTCCCACTATAGCTCTTCCTTAAAGTCCTGGCTTCTAAGCATGTGATTATGTGAATAACTGAAATGACATTAATTTAAAAATGTTCACTTCCAGGACTCACAGTTGGGGAGAAAAGCTTGAACACAGCTATGTGGAACAGAGGACTGAAATAGGGTTTCATGAGCCCCAAGTATCACGGGTGACTACCATTTAAGCTTCTTCCAAAGTGTATCCATCTCTACCTTGAAAGTAGTTGGGCTTCTTTGTGCTCTGTGTTGCTCCTGCTAAAAGGGCTTTTCCAGACTTACTTCTTATACTTCCAAAATTCTCACTTACACTCTCAATCATGCCAGTGCATATGCATTTGTTTCTGAGACAGTAATGACCTTTTGCTTGAATAGCTCTTTAGCCTCCTGATTATATACATCTTGCCCCATTATATTGCTTGTTCACAATTCTCGCCCTTAGCAAAAGGGCCCAGGAAGGAAAAGACACTTTACAGAATCCAGCATTTGTTTGCTGTTTAAGAATTTAAGCTGTTCTGAGTTGGTGGGTAGGGAAGTGATTAAACTAATGATTTTTTTTTAATAATTAGAGCTAGCAACGTTGTAGCATTGCTGGTGTGGAAAAAAATGGCAGCACAACATGTATTTTCTGTTATGTTGCTGAAAATGGTTTGGTCTCATCTACATCAGCAAGGATACAGATTCTTGAAAACCCTTGCTGACCACTCATTAGTTGCCTCTAACCAGGGGCCTACCACGTCACTGTTCTTCATGACTCAACTCTGAATAAGGTGGTTTAGGCAAACTCCTCTGAAGTAAAATTAATCTCAAAAAGTATTCTGATTGCATACGTTTTGCTACCCATTTGGGTCAGTTTCAGCCAATTTTGCAGAGCTCCTGGTCACATAATGCATACGGGAATGTAGCTCTGCAAACAAAACCAAACTCAAATAGTCGTTCTTCATAATTGTCACAAAGGAAAAAAATGCCACAGCAAATTAAAAGCATGATTATTCCAGGTCAAAACCAGAGTTAAAATACAATTTAAAAGCTAACTACATTGCTCAGCAAAGAGAGATGATGTAACTTGAGCAAAGTTATGCTTCCATAGGCTTTAAACTAAGGCTCATCTACTCAGCGTGTTAAACTTTTGACCAACATAAATATGCGTTGGGGAATAGCTTGAAAACAGACAAGATAACTTCTATGTCTCACCGGAGAAGAACACAAACATATTAGACTAAATAAGGGAATAGTTTTGAAACTTCATTTGCATCACCTCTCAGGGTTGGTACCTCTATCTGAGCATTTCAGTGGGTCTGACTCTGCTCCCAAACCAAAGGCATGAGATACCACTATTGCAATATCAAGCCCTGGATGAGATGAACTGGAGAAGAGAGGTAGGAACTGATTGCATACCAAATTTAATGCAAGCCCGTCAAATTCTCAAGGGCTGGACAGCAGCTTTCCAAGGATACTGTTAAGGGACAAATAAATAGTAACTTCTGAAAGTAAATTCAAGGGTATTAAGCTAGGTATGCTTCTTGAAAGCATTTCAGTACGCTGGGAAGAACGGAGTACTTCCGACTCATGTGGCTTTTCTTCTGCAGATTTGTTTACCTGCCTGATGGAGACAGAAGCATTTGAGTCACCACAATCTTTTCTAATTTTTTTAATCTGTCCTTGATATCAGATGCATATTCCCTCAGTCACCTTAAATCAGGCCTTCATCTCTTCCTAAAGTTATGCCACACCTAGAAGCTTGACAGCATTTTTTAAGTGTTTTGGCTCCATTTTATGTAAAACTAGATTAACGCAAAGCCAAGTTATCTCTGAAGTGTAATTACAAAGTTCTTGAGCCTGCAAGATGCAAAATCGCCTCAGTTCTAGGGTCCTCACCTTTTGGGAAGCTTGGAGAACTGTTCCTGACAACTTGTCAAAAACTTCAGTGCTGTTCATGATGTCTGATATTGAAAAGACTTCACAAAGGCATATGCGTTATAGCTACACAGGTAACCTAAAGTATGTCCATGTTCTCTGTCACCGATGCCAACAGGCTTGGATTGACCCAAGTCTTTGCTAATGGCTTCCCTTCCCCACCACATTGGAGTGGACACATGCAAGCTGCCTGGCTGGCCAGGTGCTCCATCAGACAGCCGAAGGACCCAGAGAGCAGTGAAGATCTAAGTGACCTGCAGTATCACACACTGCTTCCCTTGTTCCCCATTTCCACTCACCATCAGTAGCTCTTTGCTATGCATGCACCAATCTACAGAGCCAGATTTGTAGGCTCTGCTCTATTACTAGCTGATGCTGTCCTCTCATCCTCTCGGTCCATCCCGTTACACATAGAACTTCATAGTCTAACTGCCTAGTTCTTCCTTTCCTGTGCTTCCTGAGTTCTGTGAGCCAAAAGAGTGCCCATTGTCCTTTGGGCCCAGGGAAAAAAAAAAGCATATTTAGGAAAACAGCCTAGCAACTGCTTTCCTTATTGGAAGGAGAGAGGCCATTTGCAAAAGAAAACCTTCCAGCTGGAAGCCTGCAAAGACTCTGCTGGGAGCTGATTCTGAAAACTCCCATTTAGTCCTGCTCCCTCTGGGTGGCCTTTCTGTGCTGTCCCCACCATAAGTGGGGGCAGTGGCGCAGTCGCACAAGGTGCACCCGTGCTTTGCAGCAGCCAGGAGCTGCCGCTCCAGTTTCTGACTGTGCTCGCTGTGCTCCCAGAGATCTTTTTCTCATTTTGTTCCCACATCATCTTTTCCTCACACGGCGCACATCACACATCACAAAGTCAACAGCTTCAGCTGCTAACCTTTGGAGTTCTGTCATTTGCTTTGCAGATTTCCTGCCAAAAGTGACAATCTGTAGCACTACAGTACGGTATCTCTCTCTCCAGATATTTACACATGGTTCCTCCCCACAATTACTAAATGGCATTAATGGTCTGCACAAAGACCTGGCCCAGGAAGAAAAATGACAGAAATCACCTCACCATTTCTCTTGCTGTTCTATGCCTGGTCTCTAGAAAATGTTGGCTGTAAACTTTTCACTTTTCTAAAGCCCCATACAAAACATTGGCTCTAGTAAAGTCAACAGAAAAAGCCTCCACCAACTCCAACTACAATCCAGCAAATTGTGAACAGGGTTGGGATTGAGGACGTGTCCCTCTTATGTGCTAAACATCTAAACAGCGGTCAAATCATTTCAGCACCTGCAAAAATGGCTTTGTAGGGCTATGCTGCTACTTAATAGAATGAGCCAATTTTGATCGGAGTTCTGCAAAGCTCTCCCAATTGCGGTTCATAAAGCTAATTTCAATGTCTGAATCATTGCTTTCCTGCAATTTATATCCATATGTGTGGTTATTTTTGAGAATGATTTGGTTTTGTATATATAATTTTAAAAGGACTTTTTAAGTTAATGAACATCTGTGCTAAGAGCCCCTCAACAGAAAAGCTTGTGTCAGCCACTGGTGATGCTGACTGCGTAAACTTCTTGCTATTCCATAGGCGTGCATATGGATCCTAAGGCTCTTACCAACTGCATACAGCAGGAGTAACCCCGCTGAAAACCACATCATTAAAATGCTTTAAAAATGGGGTGGGAAACTCAAAATTTCCACCCATTTGAAAACCATAATATCTGTTTTATAACCAAAATGGGACCAAAGAGTAAATTCTCAAAGCTTTTAACAGAAACAAACAGAGGGAAAATTTCCATTTGAAAATTTCCGAACACTTTGATTAAGTTTTTGATTGACATACGTTCAGAGCTCTTAGGTATAGTGTGGTTCAACAGGATTTCTGCATTTCCTGGCATATGTTTCTAGGTGCTGCTTCCTAGATGAACTTATTTTCTCAAGATGAACCTATTTCTTGACATCCTGCGTAAGAACCATGCTGGTGTAAATCTAGTGGGGGTGGATTTACAAAGGAATAATTAGACACCCAAATTCAATGGGTAATCAAGTAACTGGTCACAGAAGCAAGGTCACTCTGCTCTAGTTTGTCTTTTAATCAGCTCCATTTTTCAACCTAGTCATTATGTTTTTCTGTTTCTGCCCCCTCTACACTCTTTGATCTCACAGGCTAAAGGAGAATGTGCTCCAGGAGCTGTGGAGCAGGCCTCCTACTTGCACATTTCATGTGAGAGGGTGCTTAAATCTAGCAAAACAAAGTATGTCACAACCTCCCAGTTAAAAATCTCATTTTCTGTATTACCATCTTGTCATTAACCCTGCAAGATGGAGTTTAGTAAGAACTCACTGTTAAATGCAGCACACTACACATGCTGGACATCTGATGTTCCTTCTCCTAGCACTAATATGAAAAACTTTCTTGGACTGCCCTCTTAGGATCTGTGTCAGCGAAAACAGATGGAAACAGAACTATAAGTAAGACCAATGACCCTGGTGCGAAGATGATGAGAAAAGTTCACTTGGGAAGTGGCTACATCTATAGCCATGCTAAAAAAGATGGAACGGTACTTGCTTGAGACAAGGCTGAATTTGGCCTCTCTGTGTAGAACTGAGCAGGTTAGAAAACTGCAATTCCAGACAAAACACCAGCAGTCAGGGATGTGTAAGTAGGAGCTGGGGAAAGAGCATGCTTCCTGCACACAACAAAATATACTCTGGCACGGACAAGTAGTAACAGGTATCAAGCCATGCTGTTAATCCTTTAGCATCTGGATAATGCCATGTCCTGGTGCATACAAGTTTCTAAATGCTGACATTGTGGTGACCTTTAGGAAGCTCCTAAAAGCCCTCTAAAATCATTAGGCCTAATTCTGCTTGTGATTATGTTACTTTAAGTTCAGAGTTACTGCACTGACTTCAAGGCAGCTAGTTTGGATTTACATCTCTCTGGCTGGCCCATTATTTCCTGTATTGTTTCCAGTTGCATGAAATCATCTGTGCAAGTCCTCCAGGGGTGCTGGAACCCTCTGTCCTCCCCAGCACTACACATGATGCAATGAGCCTCTGACGGAGGAGGAGAGCCGAGAAGTCCATGTAGGGAAGCAGATGATTTCCTTTTGAGCAATGGATGCAAAAATAGCAGCTAATAAAAAGCCTTCAAACTGTGCCTTCAAACTGTGACAATTCAATACACACACCTACGAGGATGCCTTGACAATCTGCTTGACTTCTCAGTAACTCTTTCTTGTTTTCTTTAGTGCAGCCTCCTCCAAACTCCCCCACACAGGTATTCATGTCTGTAGTGACAGCTGAGACCTGCAGGTGTTTGCTGCTATTGCCCTTTCAGAATAGACAGACACTTGTTCCTCACTGCAAACATTTGTGTCATGGTGCTTGCCTGGCTAGTTACAGCCCAAATAATGATAAACCATCCTTTGCTTTTTTTAGCCCCTTGCTGTCATGCATTTAATTCTCTTTGGAAATAGACATTTGGTACTGGGAGTAGCTTAAGCGAGATCACTCTCCGGTGATTATTTTACTAGCACTGTCTTTTAGCAAATGTTTCGTATAGACAGTCACCAGAAAAGTGTATTATGCAGTTGCCAGAAATACAGCACTCTACAATATTAGGTTCACACATTAAGGAAGGACCATGCCTAGCGGGCAAGATGCTCTTTGCCATTTCACTATTCTAATACTAATGTTATTTCACTGTCTTCAAACTGCTACTCTGGCTTTGCTAAGCAACAGCAGAGATCAGAATCGGGACTGTTTGCTGAGGACTATAATACTCTGAAGTGTCAGAACAGTTTCTCAAAAGGGTTTTTGACCTTTTTATGCAGAGAGAAGGTCTGAAAGCTGGATATTTTTAAAATTGGCCTGGAATAGTGAATTGTGTAATCCTTGGTTTTTCTGGAAGTCTTCCTGGGAGGCCAAGAAGTGTAATAACTTCTCACATCTTAACTGAAAGCACAGGGGAACTCTATGTTTTAAAAAAGACATCGTTTCTCGAAATACTCACTTAACGTTAACATTAAATAGAAGTGATCAAGAAACAAAACATTAAGAAACAAAGCCACAGAAATCTAGGAAACTTCCTTACAAATCTTTCTCACTCCCTCAGCTGTTTACTTTTTGGTACCATGATTCTGTTTCTTTAGTTCTTTACTCACCACCAAATTAGCCAAGACCTGAATTTTAATTTAAAAAAAAAAGCAGCCCCCAAAGAAGCTAATAATAAAAGAGGGACAACAGCCTTTCTCAACCACTAGAAGTACAAAAATGTGCTGGTATGAACTGCAAAGTCATTCACTGAGGGACTGAAACCAAAAACTTCAAAAAAGGGGGATGTTCTTCATTTGGAAGGAGTGGAAGATGAGAGTGGCCCAGGGCACTCTTTGACAATACAGTGACTGTGTGCTAATGACACAGACCATGCGAGTCTAGGAGGTACCGTGCAGCACATTTTCATTAGAGGCTAGGAAGTACCTCTGATCCAAGGACGGGCAAAATCTCGTTTGGAAAATACTGCTCCCAGTGCTAGTGATGTCTGTACCAGAAAGAGACACCGAAACTGCTGTTTCACACACTGAAAGTCATGGGAGAAGGATACTATGAGGAGAAGAAAAATGAAGAACCTTTTCTCTTGACAGTGTGCCACCTTCAACCCTCCAAAACAGTCTGGGAGGGGACAGGAGTACTTTTTCTAAATACACTTGAGATGTAAAGGCTAGGAAGGGAGGAGAATAATGTGATCAAGTAGGTGTACATGAGTTAATTCAGGTTGCTGATAAAAAAGAAAATTTGCTGTTAGGACAGTGAGGTTGTGGAGCAGCCTTCTGGGGAATGCCCTGGCAGCAGGATCCTACTTATTTGCAACACCTACTTTGATGGAAGGGGCTGTATGACAGGACAGATGTGATCCAGGAGTTCAAAATTCAAGCTTCAGAGACACAAGACTGATGCTATCCAATTCTGTTGTATACCTGAGAGACATTTGAGAAGAAGTCTGTCAGCATTTTGCAGGCTGCTCCGTATGAATCTATTTAACTAAAATCTTTCTTAAAGAATTGCATTGGTCACCTGCATTTTTGTTTCCCCTTTTGCTGTATGATCTGGCTCTGGGTCGACTTCGGTTCCCACACTGCTCTGAGGCACTGAGGACAGGCAACAGGGCCAGATGTGCTCTGAGGGATGTCACCAAACCCCAGTAACGCCACAGGCTGGTGCAGCTGGCTTGTGCACTCATAGTGTTATAGTTTGCCAGCTCAGAAGGTAATTCTCACCGAGACAGACTGATAGGGATTGCTGTCACCTCCTGTTGTGTGTTGGGTGTGACTGACTTCCTAAGACCTCTCAGGAATTTTTGCCAAAAATAATTTCTCTTTAGAGGCTTAGGACACTGTCGATACCCTTGACATCTCCTCTTCTGTCCCCCTGGCAGACTGGAATTTTTATGGTGTTTGGTGCCTCATATAGAAGGGGCTAAAGTGTTAATGAGTGTTGGGGTTTTCCATGTGGCCTGAGGAGGTCTGAGGTTCTTGTAGCTCCTTCTACCCTTAACATCTACTGCATGGCTTCCTCCAAGAGTGGAAGGCTTGGGCTCAGTAACCTATGTTGCTTCTTCCAATCCCACATGCTATGCTCTCTTTAAGTAGCAAAACATGGTACATAATATGCACAAGATTTAAAAGAGAAAATGGGTCACTGGACTTTATATTGAAACACATCCTCTTGGGTTCTTCTGCCCCACCTGTGCCAGAAGTGGAGGAAACTAATTTGTGACTTATGAATCTCTCTGTCCCTTTGGGGTGAGTTGGGCCTAAAGGAACATGGAAACCTCGCTAACAGCCCCAATCTTTTGACAGATGCTTGTGTGGTTTGTACAAGCAGAGGAAAGGAGTCCTTATTTTCTCCACTGTTCCTTGTGCAGTTGCATAAAGGCAAGTAAGTTATACAATAGCTAAATAGGGATTACACAACTGAGCTCCATAAATCTAAATCAGAAACAGAGTCTCTGTCCTGCACTGGACAAACATAAAAATGTGGAAGGGTGAAATTCTGGTCCTAATGAAGTTAATGGCAAAGCTCTTGCTTACTCCGGTGAGATCACAGTTTCATTCAAAATCTTGGCTCAAGCCTGTAGCAGGCTGACCAGGCTGGATATTTAAAGCATATCCTTGTTAACTTTTTCCAAGTACTGGGATGNTATGATAAAGAAATGCAGAAGAGTATTTTAAGACCAAGTACTGAGCAACCACTTGCAAACGTGAACTGGAAGCCTAAAAAGGGCCTGATATACTATCTCTGAGTGCAAGAACAAATATTAGCAAAGTAGTTGTTCCCATACTTTAAGCCACTGAAAGCTGCTGCTGAGTCACACTACTTGGGTATCAGAGGGAAAGATGGGAAACCCTAACCTGTAGGGGTTGGGAGTCCAAAGAACAAAAACCAGACACCAAAAAAACAAATAAAAGCCCCTAATGAAGCTGAGACCTAAGCTCCGCACGTAAATAACTTTGTGAAATGATCCACTGTGCTACAAGGACTGCAGTGCAGCAGAGTGGTGCTGGAGCTGTTTGGCACACAGACCAAACTAATTACTTGACAGTTGTTTTAATTTGGCCTACGGTGGACAGCAGGGCTAGGTAAGAAAAGCCACTGCAGTTTCTTCATGTCCCCAGGCTCATTTGGTCTGACTATTGAAAAGTATTGGTGTTACACTGAATGCTAGCATGTACACCAGGGCCCCCCCCACCCACAAGATTCCTGCCTGATGAAGAAGAAAGGAAAAAAAAATGGAGGAGAAAAAGGAAAGCTTGTGCAATCAGGGCCACGCATCACATGTATTCCCAGCCCAAGGGTTATTTCTCTCCCCCTCTTCCCTGAAGCATCTCTTAACTGAGCTGATTCAATGCAGAATGTCATTAACAATCTAACAGTGAAGAAGGACTGGGGATCATCCTTATCTTACAGAAGCAAGCTATAAATAATCATCTTGGGCAAATCTAACATCCTGACAGGGTGGTAGGATCCCAGAAAACTGATTCCAGTGTATTAATAAACACAAATGCTGAACCATTTCTTGCAGAGCTTTTTGGAGCTGTGTAAATCCTTCCAACAAGCATCAGATAAAGCTGTCAAGGTTAGGGAAGAATTGCTTCTATGTATGTGATTAAGCCTGAGCAGTTAAAAAGACTTAGCCTGCTATAAACAATTAGGTATGGTAGGTCAGTGCCACCCCAGTGTCATCGCTGACAGTTTCATTACTTAGGCCTGCCATGGATATAATTCTCCAGGCAACTGTTTGGAAAGTCATCATAGCCTTGACTGTTTCATGACCAACTTCTGACCGGCCCACATATGGCCCAAGCAGAGCAGGCCAAAACCTCACAGGCTCAACTGTAACTTCCAACTTTTATCACTGTGAAATACGGTGGCACAGCAGGCTGTGGCTCTGTCCCTCCTCTGCACCAGCTAGAGGCCGTCTGGAACATGAGGGGCCAAAAAAATGGTCTTTCTTGTTTTTCTCACTGTGCAGAACAAGCAACTACCCAACTTTAAGTTTCATACCCATCCATCATACTGCAAGCTTACACCATCAATTTGGATGGAGCCATGCTACTTTACATCTTTATTCATTCCCTCTGACACTTGTCTACCTCCTTCTCCCTTCACTCACACTTGTGTCTTTCACTAACACCTCTCTACACTTACCTTTCCTGCCTCATTCGGTCCCTCTCTCACATCCATGATTGCACCCTCTTCACACTATTCCCTCTTTCTTCTCCTTTGTTACACCCTGGACCCCAGAGATCCTCCCTTGGCCTCAAAAAAAGTGATGAAGAGGGAGAGAAGGAAATAAGAGTGTGATTCTGTATAAGAGGTAGTGAGAAATGCAGTGTACCCCTTCAATGAGATCCTTTAAGAGGTATCCAGGTTACCCTTTGGTGAACCCCTGATTTCTCCAGGTCATGGGTCTTGTTCTAAATTTGTGCTTCATTGGGTAGAAGCTTTGCTTGAGTGCTCATGTGTAAGACTCAAGGATTAAACCCAGACGTACATGAGCAGGTAAGATGACGCCAGAGTCAGTACACTATGGCATGCCTGTCCCCAGGAAGCCCATAGGATTATTTAGCTTCCATCCCTTTTTGCAGGTAGTTTTTCTGTAGCAGGGAGTTATTCATTTTTTCCAAAAACAAGCAGCGCATTTATTGTTCAAAAATTCTGCCTCTGACTGTCAAGGCCTTTGCAAACACTTACGGATAAGCATGGACGTTCATTTTTAAGTGTAATGACGAACATGGTAAACAAATCCAGTCTCACTGAAGTACAGAACAGAGACACGCCTCCAGTCCCAACAAGTATTGCTCATACTTCAGATGCAAAAATCAAGAAACCCTGGCCTTTGGTGCTCACTGCTGTCCTCACAAACAAAATAGAGGCAGTGATTACCATTCTGTATATTTTTCCAAGTTCTGAAGTGCAGTCATGCTTGTTTTACATTGACCAAATAGCTTGAAGTGCCAAGTTTCCAAAGTAACAAAATATAAGAGGAATCTGGCTCATATGTTTACTAAATACTAGGTTTGACTTTTGAAAGAAAAGACAAAGAACAGAGGGGACTGTTACTTCTCAGCTGTTAAGTGAAACGACGCTCAACAGTAATTCTTGTGTGCTTCCTCTGCCCTGTCCAGCCTCAGCCGGACACAGAGACAACCTCTTTCCGGGCATCCCACAAACACTGATGCTGAGGTGACACTCTCCTTTATGGACACAGCAGCCCAAATTGGGTGGCTAAGGAAGAGGCCTTCATTTTATCTATAAGGAATTCACTGACAAGAAGTCATGTGAGAGGCAGATACAGAAAAGGTGCTTAAAGATGCTGAGTAGCTTATCTTACAGGATGAACTCTAGGGTTTATAAACTAACAGCTTGGCCATGGATCGCCTTCCCCAAGCCACAAACACCTGACAGCTGGAGTTCCAATCATGAAATTACAAATGTGGTAGCAAACAGCAAATGCTGTCAACTCCATGACTTGCCACACAGTATGAAGGCAACATCAACAACAGTAATTAAAGTACACAGTCCTGTTTATCCTAGCGATCCTAGAAGCCCTTTGCAAACTTCAGAGATCGTTTTATGGCAACCAAGCTCAGGGAAAATGGCCTGGGCCAGAATGAACAAGTGTGATGGGCTACTCTAACCCACCACAAAACAACTCTTCAACCATAAGCAGTAGGACTAAAGACCTGGCTTAAGGCAGGAAGAACTTACTGGCAGCCTTTCAGGTGCTGAGTATATAACAATTTCTCACCTAGTCTCTTACTCAGTAAAATAACTGGTCCAGTGCTGCTGTCCAGTACTTACACCACCTCTAGTAAACTGAAACATTATACAATACCCAAAAGTTACAATTTCCATTTGTCTTAGCAATATACAAGAACATACTTTAATAACTTCAAAGTGTTGGGCCAAATCTGATTACACACTCTTTTTTTTTTTCTGTTGCTGCTTCTTTACTACTTTACTTTGCTAAGCAAACATGCAAAATTTCTGCCCAGAGAAAAAGACCCTTCTGTGATTTATTATTAGAATATAAAGCCAACATGTATAAACAACAGGACATGCTGATCTTACTCTGATTAACTCTCTCCAAATTTACCAAAACTTTGTAACTCAAAACCAGGTTCTCTATATGCCAGCCTCTAAATTACCTGACAGACAGATGGTCAAGTGTAAAAGCAGAATCAGTCACATCAATGTGGTAAGATGACTGAACAAGACCTAGGTTATTACCAATTACAGCAGTTCACTTACCCTATAGTAGTCCGTGCTGTACACATCTCTAGACATCCCAAAATCCCCAATCTTCACCAGTAGGTTCTCACCAACCAGACAATTCCGGGTAGCAAGATCCCGATGCACAAAGTGCTGTGATGCCAGGTAAACCATACCAGCTGCAATCTGCTGGGCAATGTGAAGCATCTGGGATTGGGTCAGCTCAGCAGGACGGTTGCCTTCTGCCATCAGTACTGCATCCGGTCCATGTGCCCTGCACCAAAATACAAGCTGATTAAGTGACCAGCCACTTGTAAGCTGGACAGGTGAAAGGCATTAGTGAGCCTAAAACCACACAACTGACTCGCTCAAATATAATAATAAAAAGGGCTACAAATTAATTGGTGAAACAGGAAAATTTGTATCTTGGCTTTTTTCATTTACTGTTTTCCTTCATTGTGTGAAAGACAGGTGGTGTGAAGAGCATTACACAACAGGTGAAATATTACTTCTGGAAATAAGGCATTCATAATAATACCCCTCTGTCCAAAACCACCACCTTTCTCCTGTTCAATTCTGGTAGTCTTTTCTGCAGAAAGGCTGGCCAATGCAGCTGTTTGGTAACTGAGGAAAACCTTATCACTCTATAGGATTGAAAGACAGTAGAGTGAAAGGCAATGAAGTGGCATGCATAGCATCACTTTTCCTATGACTGACATTCCTTGATTTCTACAGGGAGGCAGGCCATTGACCCTTCCATCTTTTCTGAAAGAGGAGTGAGCTAACTTCCTTCTGAGATGCCATCTGTGAAACAAGGGCAGCAATTTGAGATTTACACTTCTAATTTCCTACTCAAATGCACAGCCGGAAACCATTTTTGCCTATTTCGTCACCAAAGGTGAGTCCTGTCTGAGATGGAAATTCTTGACAATAGGAAGAGGACACAAAACACACACTGTTTGGAACAACTAAACAGCTTCAGAAATACGAGCTTTTCAAGACCTGGCAAGTCCCTAAGATGCAATAATCAACAGATTAATGAGAAACTTGCATACACTCCAGCAGAAGGAAAGCCATTTTGCATTTGGAAAGCCCAGCAAAGTACTGGAACACATGTGCTTCACCCATCTTAACTATGTTAGCTCTGGTATACATGTGTAACATCCTCATATCTTGAAAATACGGATGTAAACATTCCTACACACAACATTTTCTAGTAAGCATTACTAGCTAATCCTTATCCAATTAGTGAGGTCACCTGGCAAACATTCCTCATTTGATACACCTTATAATATTCTGAATATCCCTTTCCATCCGTTCCATTATTCTGTGTTTTCAGAAGCCTTTTTTATTCCATTCCTCCAGACTATTCTTTCTAAGAGACCCCCTCTCCTCTTTGTTCCTCAACTTTTTTTTTTTTTAAAATACCCTAGAACTGAGTTTTATTTTCTCTCAAAAGTCCGTCCTTCCTACAAAGAGGAGTTTCAGAGAATCACCTTTCTAATCAATAGAGGTGAGGCCTTAACTCGTCCCTAGGGGAAGGGCACAGGAGTTTGGAAAAGAGTTGCAAATTAATCAAAATCTGTGAGATCAAATCTGACACTACCTATTAGAAATATGATATTAAAATTGCCCCAAGGGATGAACTTCATGAGCAAAGTGACAGATGTGAGAAAGAGATGAAGGAGGGTGTGTAGCATTGCTGGGACTGCATCTGGTACCAAAGAAGCTCTCTGCCACAGAGGTACATACAGGTAGCCATTCAACTGGTCTGGGTTGGGGGATAATAAATGGGAGGATATGAAATCTCCAACCAAGACTCACAGGCAAATCCCTGTTGAAAAGCACCGTACCTTTTTCATTGCACGTATTTTTTTAATGACTGCTTTCAGACATGAAGCTCTGAGTCGCTAAATTAGAGAACTCTTCATCTTTCACTGACTTCCTTGAGGACATGGTCTGTACCTAATGAAACTTTTGGATTATTCTTAACACTCCATCCACCTTGCTTGTCCTCTTGGTGCTGGCTGTAAATGAGGTGCTCCTCAGTGTCTGCAACAGCCAGGAACATTGACAGAGATTTCTCTGGATCCCCATCAGCCTCCACTAGCCAGAACAAGCACAAGGCAGGCATGACTTTGAGGCTTTAGTCCCAGATCTGAAACAGCCTTCGGCTGCATGCAGACAGCAAGGCTCATTTGGGTTAAATTTCAGATTCATTTTTCACCGACAGCCTTTGGTGGCGCTGCAGGGTAAGAAATACAGGCTCCTACAGCCTGCTTACAACTAACCTCTGATCTGCAGCACAAGCTGCAGCAAATGTGAGAGGAATGACAAATTGGACCTTAGGTTTAACAGCTTGTCCCAGCATAATCATTTTATGTTCTAAAGACAAGGGCTTATTAATAATTAAAAAAAAGAGAAGACCTAAAGTAGGAAAGATACTGTCTGTTGAACTACCTTTCTGTACAATATTTCAACATCAGAGTTACGAGGTAAGAAAAGGCCAATCAAAAAGAATCAAAGAATAAGTATTTCTTATGAAATAAGAAATTGTTTCTTAACAGCTGTGAATCTGGCTTCTTATAACGGAAAGTCAATGTTCTGAAAAAGTACTGGGATGACATCTTAGGAAACTGCAATTCTCTCCTGATCCACGGCAGAGGTCCAAGCAGGCAAATGTAAATGCCCGGACATGGCTCTGACAATATACTTAAATCCTCTGCCAGAGAGACAGTCAGTCTGGGAAAAGTAGTAGTGTTTGCTCTGCAACCCCAGTTCAGGCCCCTGTCTCCCTGCTGAACTGGCAGCCCTGCCAATAAGGGAGGATGCTAGTTGATGTCATTTGCTTTTACGGTGTGGCTATTCGTTCAGCGGAGATTAGAAAGACAGCAACTTCATTTCACATAGGCTATCAAAAATGCATAAATGGTGACACTAGCAGTCACTAGCCATTTCAGTCAGATAGAAAATCTGAACCCATTTAAAGGGACATCAGTTTTGATTGTTTTACAGCTTTGCCACAGATATCTTTCCAAAATGGTGGTACCCCTAGTTATCTTCAGCAGGAGAGATCCCAGTACATTGAAATGCCTTTGCGACATCCTTTGATGAAAATGACATAGAAGACCTTGAAAGAACAGTCCCTGATGCAAATGTTTTTTTTACATAGGAGCAAAAGCTGTCTCTTAACTGCTTATTTTTATGTCAATGAGTGCAGGCTAGTGGAAATGGCACATACACAAGGCCACTGTTCATAACTTCCTGGTTCATGAGTTACCTATCATTGTGAACCTTAGGTATCATCTATTTATTTATGACTGCTTTACTGCCAAATTTCAACTTCTGATGCACATTCCTGAACAGCTTTATGAAATAAAGCCCTAATCTGGACCCCAAGATGTGGCATTTTCCATTGCACTGAAGTTTCCATGGCTCACAGTTTCCTTGCTTCAGATTAACGGCAGTCTTTGCAAAACACTGAGAGGAGGGAAGAGAAAAAGGCTTAGATTTCAAAAGTTCTTAGACGCCTACAGATAGCAATAGGTGTTGAGTGGGATCTTTCCAAGTGCTACCAGGAAGCCTGCAAGAAAATGATTCCTACTGTAAGATTTATAACCAAATATTGCAGAATACACTGAAATATATTGGAAACAATATTTCTTTGGTTCCCATGCCTTTGGTGCAAAGCATAAGGCTTGACTTAATGGCACTTCCAAATAGGTGAAGAAACAATGAGCCTCACATCCCCGTACAGAAGACAAGAGTTGCACAGATTTGCACTCCTAGGTGTCGGCATTTTCCAGTGGTAGTAGTTAATTTTACATTAACTACCAGTAACACGTACCTCCTCTGCCCACTGCTGTCTCAGCAGCACAATGTGTTTGTGGATTTACCTGAGGAATTTGTTAAGATCCCCGTGCTTCATATACTCAAAGACCATGATGAGCGGATCACCCTCGACACAGACGCCGTAGAACTTGACAATGTGCTCATGTTGTAGGTTAGTTAGCAGCTCTGCCTCGCGGTGGAAGTCCTTGCGGGCATTGTCACTGGCATCCTTCAGTGTCTGGTGGAGAAAACAGAAATCTAAGGAAGGGGAGATGTTCGCAGAAGGTAGCGAACATGTGGGATGGCACTGTAAGGGTAAGATAAGGACACTCTACTGCATAAAGGATGGAGGAAGTACTTTCTTAATAACTCCTTTACAAATGCAGATGTGATGCTTAAGTGCAATTAAAATGGCAGTACAATTTTCATTCTCCTGCCACACGTCATCCCAAACAACGATTTTTCTTGTAAGAGGATGTAGGAACACTCATGATCTTACTGTGCCAAGTGTTTTCCAAACACAGAACAAATAAACTGATCTTATAAAAAAATATACTAGTACACAGCTGGTTCATATCCTTTAGCATTTAACTCAGGCAAACCCTAGTATCCTGTTGGTATTTACTTTTCTCGTATGTTCTTTAAAATAAAACTCTGCTTGCTTAAAATACTCAGTGGGAACGTAGATGCATTCTTTATGTATTACTAATGTCGCTGTTGCTGATGTTGGCCCCTATGGTGTGCTATACATTAGGTAGATTTATAGAAGGGTATGTCCCTGGACCAGAACTTACAACCTGAGACTTCAGCCAGGAACTCCTTTGAAATTCAGTAAATCTACTCACATGCCTAAGATTAAGCATATGTATAAGTAACTGGAGGATCAATCCTAAATTGATAGACAGAGAGGAAGTAGATGCAGGTCAGAATTCTGGGGTGTCGATTTTTCTCACCCGCTTTCATTTATACAGCCCTACACTCTTGCATATTTTCATTTTGAAGGAAATATATCACACTGGATCAATTAGGAGGCTTAAATGTCGTATAATGGAATAATGCTAATTTAACTGCCACATACTGGCAGTTTCAGATCTCTTCTTAAGAACTACACTTCCTGAGCAAGGAAACACTTTCATGCACCAAAAAAAGCAATTCTGACACCAATTAAATGAGGAATAATTATAATTGACAAGGCTCTACCTTCAAAAGGTACAGTGGTTGCACTATACTAATTCAAACAATATTTTTAAAACAGTAAGAGAAAGATAGCAGGTTACCAATGTTCACAAATTATTATTCACGGAAAGTGATGTCTGGGTTCTGTACCTCTGGATTTTAACTACACCTAGACTTAATACAAAGGAAGACGACACACAAAAGTAGTGGCATTGTTTTAACTAATGATGCTTTTTCCCCAGCCATCTAGTCACTTTGTCTTCTACCCTGAATTCATATATGGAGCATGGGACCAACCATACTCATCAGAATAGACACAGAACAAGCTGATACTGTGCAATCGCTCTGCCAACAAACCCAGTTTTTAGCTGCAACAGCCATGGTTTGTTCAAGCTTTTTCTTTAACAGAGACAATTCTGTCCACTTTTCTAGTATTATACATATGCATGTGTGAAGAAGGGACTAAAAGTTGACTGTCAGAGAAAACACTTGTTTTACTTGTGAAACTGCAACCCCAGGTCTTGAAAAATGAACAGCTACCATAATAAGGTTCAGATAGGGAGACAAGGAGCAGGGCAGACTGGATAGCCATCTACCAAGTTCAGGGGCTTTTCCCTGTGGATTTCAGGCTCTATGCATCCTAGAGGCAACAGAAATCACTCATGCCACAGATGTCCCTTCCCAGAGGGACATGTGTGAACCTCATGTGTCTTCAGGCCCAGAACCCTTCTTCCACAAGTTTTATCAATAATGGTGCAACAAGGATATTGCACCATCAAAGCTTCACAAGCTATGATGTATTAGTATGCACAACTATATCATCTAAGGTGGATATCAGATTGGGTCCCCGCTATGGTCCCCACACAACCACATCTGAACCAAGCAAGGACTGAAATTGAACTGTCTTCCAACGCTTCCGGGCTCTGGGATGATGTATTAACACGATACCGGCACCAACCCACAGTCCAATCTACGCTATATAATGAAATCACTGGGAACAAGCCTGTTGTCATTTGAGTTTCCTCTGGTGGTTTCATGTATAAAGCAGTTGGACCATAATTCTTCTCAACAACAGAATTATTCATATAAAAAAAATTTTTAAATAATAGCAACCTGGAAAAAAAATTGACAGGGAGAAGCATAAGCTGATACTCTTTCCAGCAGGCTCTTTCCCTGGAAAGACAGTAAAAATGCTGACAGCTCTGCCCTGTGAGCATGGCATATTGTATATTTCAGAAGATGCTTTTTATCTCACAGAAACAGCAAAATTATCATATGACAGAGCAGTTGCCATGGCAATTACACATTTTCTGTCAAACAGCAAAATGCAGGAAGGTCTAAAACCCAGGTAAAACTCAGGCAGGATTTCTACAACCAAGGGGCGACTTGAATTTCTGTCACCCACCATTGCAAACCCCCCTTTTCATTATTTCATGCAGCGCACAGAATAGACACAATGCATGAGAGATAGCTGACACAGTCAGTCAGGCAAGGAGGAGACTGGAAAGTGAAAAAATTAATAAGTATGTAGAATTTACATAGAAATGACATTGACTAATGCATTTAGCTTCTTCTCAGTGCAAGAGAAAAAATAAAACCAAAATAAAACCATAAGAACACAAAGAGAGAAAAAGACATATTCATTATTATTATCATTACTGACAAATACACCAAAGCTCTGCATACAAAGCACTCACGCTAGTCGATAAGAGTTTTTCCCAATTAGGAACTGAGACACAACCACATATCCTTTCCAGCCACTCACACCAGCAGCTAAGGAGGAGGGATGCACTCCCTTGGGCAACAGAGGGACTCCCTGGCTGTTACAGGAGCTCCGCATCTGCTGAGTTCATCCTTGGGACAGTCGGACCGCCACCCCATGCTTATTCTCCTCCACAGAGTCCTTGCCCAGGTATCCACGTATCATCTGGTCTCTGCGACCTGTGCTCTGTAGTGAGTGCCAACCGCCAGCTCCTTAGTTCACCCTGACACCACAGAGCTGCACTCATGGGCGAGTCAGACCAAGAGTAGCGGGATGTAGCTCTCACCAACATCAGTATGACTTGGTAATGAAACTCTCACAACAGCTGTCCTTTATATTGTTTCAGCCTTTCCCTATGAAATCCTTATTACTGCTCCCATCACCATACAAGAGCTGAGTGGTATATTTCCTCAAGAAATGAAGGGGTGGTTTTGACCCTTCTCTGAACTGAAGACCCAAAGAGTTGGAAACCTTTGGTTTTCCTCTACAGGTGCTGTGGAAACGTTCTTCACCTCACGTACATAGCAATCTGCTAGCTGAGCACAACCCTGGAGCTGCACGGGGTGAATCCCCCTCCAACCTCCCAGGGGAGCCAGAGGCAGCTGCTAACCTGTGCCCTGACAGTCATCCTCACCTCCAGCTCCGGCCACGTTAAACTAGGGCAAGACCCTCCATGCCTGGGAATCCAGCCCTATGAGGAGACAGTACCCATCCAGGCCTGAACAACCACTGCGGCATGGCAAAATGGCCCACAAGGAAACAATAACTTTTCCTTCCTCCACCCTCTGTTCTTTAAAAGTGCCTGCAGCAATTGGTGTACTGATGTGATGTACAAACTCACCCCGGGGGGAAGGCTAGCACAATGCCCATGCAACTAGATTAACCTGTGGTTAAGCTTTCTGCTCACAGAGTTTGACCCACAGAAAGCATTTCCAAACACTCAGTGCTCCCCACAAAAAGCCTGATGGTCGAAACAAATTTAAACAGATTGTCTTTCTCCTCTTCCAAGGAGCAAAAGCTCAAGCACTCTGGGTTGTTTATGCTAAGCCTGATTTTATATCTTCCCAGATTTTTCTGGGCCTCTTAGCTCCGAAATAATTTGCTGCAGCAACATCAGCATTTCGGATACCGGCCGGCCGAAAAAGAGATGGATGCGTGTTGAGTCAGTCGGAGTGATGCTCAGGGCCAGGCGCGAACCATGCAGTTGCCCAGCAACCGGCAGGCACAGGCAGCCCGCAGGGACCACCAGCCATCCTGATTCCCCCCTCCACTCTGTGCAGGTGAGACTGTGCCTCCTTGCTGCTGAAAACCCGCTGGCACTGCCTTACTCCTCACCAAGTACATATTCCCACTGGGCTCACTAAATTTATTTCATGGAGACAGATGTGTTGTAGTTTTGCCCATGGGGGTGAAGCTCTCTGAAGCCCTTGCTGTGTGCCGGGAGGAGCTGCCCCCCACTGCTGGCATGCAGATCTGCTCCTCTAAGACTTAAAAAAAAAAAGTCACACATTTTCACTGCCAAAGCCTGTGCGCAGTGGTCGGGCCTGGACACAGTGCCCTGGCTAGCTCTCTGCACACTGGTGAGGTCCCATCCCTTGACCTCCACCGTGACTGGAGGATACCTGTGAGCTACGGTTGGTACCACAGTGAAGGAGAGAAGTGCCAGGCAATTAACCCCTCAGTTATATGGGGATCAATCCAATGGCACAGTTTGCCAAAAAACTTGCTCTTTGACAGCAGCCAGAGACACATCTTCAACAGCCAATGCGAGAAACATAAAATGGGCATAACCTGTCCCCAGAGGTAATTCTTCCCACAGCTGCCTGCAAGATCATTGTTAAGGACACTACAAAGAGTGGATTTGGTGAAAGAAAAAAATAGTATGACAACGGGTCCAGAAAACGATAGATTTGTCACCTATATCCATGGAGACATCCCTCCGTTTAAAGGCTGAATGCTCTTCCTTGTGAATTACACTGAGAAAGAGCAGCAGAGAGCGAGCGCGGTGGAGTATTTAACAGCAGAAGTGCTAGGCTCCATTTGGTCAGGACTTTCAAAGGGAGCAAGTGAATGGAAAGACTTTTATTTTGCTATCAAGCAGTTCCCTGAAGTGAGAGAGGAAAGGCAATTTCCACTCTAGCTTCACAAAAATACAATAGAAAATTCATTGAAACCTAGTTTTGTCATCTCCTATCTCCTGCTTTCTCCTGTCTATGATATATCCCTTCAGGGCTTAATTTTTTCTCACCAGTCAACATGACTGAACAACTCCCAAGTATCAAAAAGCTTGTAAGCTTGGCAAATCCCAAAGCCCTGTTATTTATGATGGAGCAAGAAAGCATTCTACAAGTCCATCCTCCTTTCATGTTCTCTCACTGCCAGATCCAAAACTCTATTTCTTGCTTCCAAATTCAAAAAGATGATCTACTCTATTTCTTTTACTGTATGGTTTCATCCAAAATGTACACATGGTTGCCTAATTGTGACTGGTCAGATAAAATTATTTTCTGATCCCTAGACAGAGCCCAAATTCTAAATGTGTATTCCCCCTGCATTTAATGAGATACTTCAAATGCTGAACACCTTGTTCAGCTTTTGGCAGAACACTACAGATGGAGATAAGAGATTGTTGCCAAGGAGACTTTGCAAACCTCTTAGGGTGTAGTTTCACCGATACTGTTTTCTAGTGTACATCCATAGCTGAGGTCTACAACCAGCCTCAGCCCTTCCATTTGAGGGGACAAAAAGGCTTGGTACAGTGAAGCAGGTTTGGTGTCCAAGCTCTGAGGTCAAGCTGAAAATCTTCTTACTTCTTGGTAGATTCCCAGCGTGCCATGTAGTCTTTGCCGTAACAAATCCCTTTTTTTTTTTCCCCTCCAAAATGTGAGAACTATTCTGTACACTTGAAACTCCAAGGTTATGGCTGTTTTCATGTAGTTTCCTCCTCCTCTGGACTATATTTTGGGAGAGTTGACTGGAGCTGTATCATCAAGAATCACTCCTCCACGTCTGACATATCATGACTTCTGGATTTCCATACAGCCAGTGTTTAACAGCACATGACAATATTATCCACAAGTTTGTTATAACAATCCTGGCAGCTATATTAATGACAATTACCCACAGATAATTTCAGTGGCTGACTAAAAGAATGGCACAATCCTGAAAAAGAAAGGCCTTCTTTGACTAGCAATTATACACATAACCTATTCACTTAGCTAGTAATAGATTTTTTTTTAGACACACATATATGTCACATGTATTTTTAATGACCTAGACATTATTTTTCACTAGTTATATTTTAGATAGATCATAAAAGATTTTGCCCCTTTGTGACACAGTCTGTTTCCCCCCTTTTCCTTATGAAATTCAGCTCTCATCATCCACAGCAAGATCAAATATCTCATTCTCTTAACACTCCATTAGCTTTGTGAACCCTTCCACATATATCAGAGCAGTTACACTGGGCTACGGAATAGGCAAACACTATCATTTACAAATAAAATAGCATTAGTTGCAACCATGAATTAATAATGGAAACCCTAGTTTATTTTACCTTTACTGCCACCAAGATCTTGTCCTGCTCAGGACAGAGGTTATAGCATTCTGCCAGAAAGACTTTCCCAAAGGCTCCTTCTCCCAATTCTCTTTTGAGAACGATATTGTGGCGCTTGATGTGCTGCACAACTGTGAAGAGAATACAAAACGGAGGTCAGAAGTGAGCTGCAAGGCCAGGATGAGACGGGGTCCATGCTTACAGCCACATGGAGACAGGACTGCCTGTAGAGTGGGACGCATGCCGTGGAAGGAATCAAAGTGCCCATGTGTCATTCATTAGTGCTTTGTCCAAAAAGACCCAGTTAATATATTCATATTTGGAGAGTAGCGCATTTGCTGGATAAGAAGACATGGAATTAAGAGTCATCTGGGAAAAGGTCATTTATCATCATGTTAGGATGACTGCTGCAGAGCACACGTAACAGCCAATGCTGCTTTTTTTAAAACACGAAGACAAAGAATCAGAAAACAAACCAAACCTTTCTCACACCACTTCTATTTTTGTGCCTCTAACAATAGCTTAACCCTCTCATCCAAAGCCAAAAAGTTTTAAAATTAACCTAATCCAAGAAAGCACAATGTGCCCTCTTTCAACTAAATCCACCTTAACTCTCTGGTTCTCTTACCACTTGTTCAACTGCTTTCCCTCTCTGTGCTATACTACTGTTACAATAACATAGAAATTTCATTCTTGCAAACATGATTTACAGTATTGCTCTGAAGTAAAAGAAATAAAAAGATGGACAGTTGTTTTAGTCAGCATAGTGGACAGAGCCTTAGTTGAATTGCTGCCCAGAATCAATTGATCCAAACATTAAAGTCCTTGAGCATTTTTGTTCAACTCATTTTACATTTTCCTTTCAGCACAAGCTTCCATTAAAAGATTTAATATTTAAAAGACTTTACCAAATTTTGTAGAATACATTATCAATTTGCAATGTTCAAGCTAAATAAAGCAGCTGTAAGGGCAGTTTAACTGGCCAACTCAACGGGGTTGACAGCTTGTGTTGCTGAAATTGTACAAAACAGCATCTACTGATGAATTTAACCTCAGTGCATTTAGCTGCTTCTGCAAACACTGAAATTTAACCCTGCCCAGGCAAAGCCTATTTGCAACATAAATACTAAACACAGTGAAGTAAACAGCGGTGCACAGGCATCAGGCTGGCTTCTGCAAAGGCACGAATCTCACCTTGGCTGCTTAACTGCAGGGACCAGGACTGAACCCTGCCAATAACTTAGGATATATTCAGATGCAGACCTAGCCCTGCCTCCATGCTTCGCCACATGCCTGTTCCAAACCCGGTGACCTCTTATGCAGAAACCACCGTTACTAAAAGATGGAAAACGGAGTGCTGCTGGTAACAGCAGTGGGGAGAAATGGCACAGCCTGTCCCCATTGCTGTCACCAGCATCTGGAGAAAGGGCCCACTGTCTATGAGAGAAAAATATGTGTGGCCCACACCCCCAGCCTACGGCGATGTAACCCGAGTGCACTGCATATAAATGCACTTCTTATCCATGGGCATGCATACGAGGGGAGCCTGGTGCTGGAGCAAGCCAGGAGAGCAAGAGATGTCCCCAGGTGCTTCTATCATGAGCCTGTCAGGTGGGCAGCGGACCTCCACCAGACCCAGCTGGCACCTGCCAGAAACCCCCAGGGCAGCACACAAGCAGGCCCACCAAGCTCTGGCAGCTTCTCCCTGTGCCACACCAGAACCATCGAGTCCCCACAGCTGGCAGCCACAGGGGGCCATTGCCTGCCCCCTCCTCTGACGCCAGGTCTCCCGGCAGAGGCCACATGTCCTATTAATAGCCGAGTACACATGAAATGAGACTGCAAGGTAGCAATGTTTTTCACTCCTGTCAAACTCTGGTCTAGCGTTAAGATTAAGTTTTATCGTGGTTATGCATTTATATGGGTACGCTTTGTTTGGCCAGCTACCTGAGCAGCTCCCCTGCAGTCAGTAGGAATTTGCTTTTTATTTGCATTTCCTCCTCAGCACTGGCTTTTCTAGTGAAGCACAAAATGCATTCAGCACAAGACAGACCTGAACCAATACACACCTTTTCCCCACGGACGCAAGTTAACTGCCATCCCTCGCCTCTGCTAATACCGGTTACAAGGCAGACACGTGGGGAGGACCGTTGCCCCAGCATGCCACCTGAGCACGGAAGCATGGCACACCTCGTGCCTTGTGCTTTAAAAAATGCTTACCCACTACCCCCTGCCAAACCTGCCATTCAACCCTGCCTCTTGGGGAATTCTTCTTTCCCTCTGCTTGACCAGTATCACCAGGAGGATGCCTCTCTTCCTTTCCCAGAGAGAGAAGTTCAGCTCCACGTTACCAGTGTCACCACCTTAAAATGTTCACAGAGCCCATAGACAGGGAGTAGGGCTGAGATCCTGTCCTACTGGCATCAGCAGCAAAACTCCAGCAGAGGCAGTTTTTCCACCTGGTTCTCTCCACAGCTGCCAAAGACCTTGTAATGAACACAGTCGACTTTCTGAATTTTGTGTGTGTCCTCTCCATTTTGAACCCAGTGTTGGCCCTAGCATTGCAAAGGGTTTTTGTGCAGTTCCTGGAGGACTTCACAAACAATAGGGTAAAAGTAAATAAGAAAAATATCAAATACTTCTGTGTAGTACACTTACAGCTGCTGCTAAATGCTCTTATATAAACCAAGCATTTGAATAAACAACCCATCCCATAAACCAAACTGTCAAAACTGAAACACAGCAAGCCGCAGAAGAGATGTGCGCAGAATATATTTGCAACTTGTCACGCTCTATCCATCCCTGCTACCTTTCTGAGCTGCACCAAGTTACTAAACAAATAAAAAGTGACAGTAAATGTGACTAAATGGGCAGAGATTAAATATAAGAACAATGTAAGTAAATCAAATACATATGATGTGACGGAAATATGAGCCAAGGAAAAAAAATCCGTTTAGCACACTCAGGGCCCCAGCCATAATGACACCATCTTCAGTGGGAGGAGATTTCAGCAGGAGATACACTGAAAAATTCAGGTCAAAATCTGCTTTCAGTTAATACCAGGATAAAGCTCATTTTCTCTGTTGAAGTCCAAGAGACTATCCTGGATTTATATTGAAGAAACAAAGCAGAATTTGGCCAAAGAGGTGGCATAACTGAATTACCAAAGAAGTGGTCTCATAACATTGTCTCACAGGCAAAGATACACAAACATTCAAAGGGTGGCTATGTATTTTTCTCCTTTTGACTCCAAATGGTGACTGCCTTTGAGCTGCCATTTGCACTTTTAAGAGCACATCGTCACTGGTTTGAAAGATCTTGTCTGATGACTGTAAAAAATACGTTACATTAAGCTAACAGCTAAGTTGAGTGGAAACACTTAAGACAAAAATTAAACATAAAATATGAAGCAAGACTGAGCAAATTAAACAAGGGTAAATGCTGAAAACAGGCTGTGGTGTTAAATAATAACCACAGAGCCGTGCCCATAAAAGCAGGGGACTCCCACGGATGACTGCAGGGAATCAGCTGGCAACAGGGAGCACAACTGCAGAAAAAGGCTCTCTTCTCATTTTGAGGTCTCAGAGACATCCCACCAACAGATCTGGACTTCTAGGTATTTCACTCACTAGTAAACAGCACATCGCACTGGAAATGATGCATCAAAGCCTTATCCTGTAAACACTATCTGCAGGCATGGGATTGCACTCCCCAGGTAACCTACCTTTGATGGTGAGGCTGAACGGTGAGGGTCACACCATGTTCTGGAGTGGCTCCCAGCAAAACAGGCAACTCAGGATCACCTCACCACATTGAATTGACTGAGTTGGATGTGACTGATTCCAGCCATGGACAGCAGGACACTTAGCAGTATAAATTATTAAAATGTTTCTCCATGTAATTAAAAAGTGAAATGCTGTGACAGAGTGAAAGTGTTTTCCCTTTGGTCACAAACAATAGGTCTGAACATTTTACCACCACATGTGACCATTACACCACCTAAGCCAACCTCCTACACAGCACGGAGCACAGTATTGAGTTAAATGACTTGTGCTTGGCAGGAGGCTGCCTCCAGAAAGTGGCTGTGCCAGTCTTGATTTGAAAGTCTGAACTATTCACGTGCCTTAATGTGTAATAATCTTTATTGCTAATAAAAATGCATGCCTTTTTTTCTTCGTCTCTTAATTTTTAGCTTGTCTGGCTTGCATCTCCCTTCCTTGGGTTTTAGGAGACTTCTCCCTGCTAGCTTGAGCAGCCTTTTAAGGTCTGGTATTAAATATACATAATCAATGCTCTTCTTGGTAAGGCAAGGAGATAGAACCCCCTCCCAGGAAAACATTTTCTCCCATTTGCCAGTCATTTTCATGGCTCTTCTCTGGAAAAATTTTCAACAACCTTTTAGAAGAAGTTGTTTCCAGTTGTTTTCCCAACTGGAAGCCACATTCTTGTATCACTCTCCACACAGTTGTGATAAAAACATAAAATCAGCTCCCGATACCTCTGCACGTCCAAAGATGACACTAGTCCATTCATGCCTGAGTTTCCTGAAGAGCACAAAAATTACATAGTTATGTCGTACGCATGAGTGTGTCTCACCTTGAACACCTTACCCAATTACAATATCACAAGTGCTCTAAGTTTCAGATGTGTTCCCAATATGCCTTATTAGAACAGCAGAGCAGGGGGGAGATCTGTCCTTATGGAGAGGCTGCAACACAGACTCACTGCTTGATGGACAGTAAGAGCCACAGCAGACAGGTTCCATCATCACTGCTCACTGAACTACCAACACTAGAAGATCCTGTTGTGTTGCATACCCACTTAAATAATCTGCTGAGTCTGCTTTCTAGGATACTGTTCAAAATTTTGCTAGTGGTACACATGTGGAACAGTCCTGATGTAATGTGTTGTGCCAGGACTCTGAGAAGGGAACGAGGATCTTCAAGACACCATGTAGCCAGGCAAGGTAATATTATAAACATATTTACAGTTGCATAAGAAAAAAGCAGCCGCAGAAAAGACTCAGCTTGTGATGCGACATGAGGTGCCACAGAAAGACATTTTGCAAGTTTCTTCATTTCCTCTCCCACCATTTCTCTTGCAATTGTGAAGACTCAGCTATTTCTAAGGTCTTGCTAGAAAAAACAGGTGTAAATGGCTGTGTGATTGTTCAGGTAGTATACCAAATTTGTACAGCACTTGTCATTCACATAAAAGGAGGGGTGGAATTTCAGAGAATCCCATAGCAGGAGGAAACAAAATCACTACGAACAGCAGACAGCAAGTCTAGCCCGATGGCCGTCAGATTCTGCAGTAGCAGCACCTCTACAGTTCTGCATGCTATTGCAGTAGAAATTTTAGCACACTGAGATATCTACTCACTAACATGGCCATAAAAGCAAACAACAACCATTTTCTCTTTTTTAACCTTTTAACCTGTCAGCGTTGCCTGGATGCAGAAATAGGCCAGCTCAGTTCTGAGAGTATATTTCTGATTATTTGATGTATTTTTCCCATACGACATTCATTACTGATTATTCTCTATATATTTTTGTGTAGTGCTACTGTTGTTTAACTTTCACCATACAGCAGCAACAAATTCTCATAAAAGACTGGTGCCCAGCTGTTGTAGTGCAGACAAACAAGCAGCATGTTTTCATATACATAGTCCACAGCCGAGATTCAACTCGCACCTCTTTAACAGAAGGAAAATAAGTCAACAGAAAACCCGCTCCTCAGGTACTCTGCTCTAAATGAAAGGTGCTGCCACAGGCTATAGAAAACTGAGTATGGAGGATCCACAGAAGAACTAGGTCAGAAAGGCACTTGGGCCTTGTCACATTATCTGTACAAGTATGGCTTCTGAATCACTTTGAATTTTGTTTTGTTTCTTTGACAAAGAACAGTTTAATTCAACAGTGGTAAAACAATTACACCTGAGTGGCCATCAGTGATTTGCCAGATTTTTCAGAGGCATCAGACCCCAAGTGGGCCTTGAGGAGTCATTTAATGGGCAAGTTGAATAGGCAGTGGTCTTCCTGGAAGAACTGGAGACATTTATGAAAGGCAAACCTGTGAGCACTCACAGGAATGGCATAATTCCCAGGGACTTCCTAGCTGTCAAGAGCTACATCTGATGATAAATCCAATAAATCTGTGATTGCTGCAGCTTAACCTTTCAGTTGCTTTGTTTACAACTTAAATCCTCTCAGGATCTATACTTTAAACCCCAGAGTGTCTATTGTCCTGGCTGAGAATTAGGCTTCCCTTTGTGACATAGGGTGCCCAGTCCTCCCTCACCTGCCCGCGGTGGCAGGGGCACCACAGCTCTTGCCCACTGTAAACTCATTTTGCTGTAGCTGGCGTGGCTCTTCTCTGGCTGAAACTCAAGTGTTTGATGTCTTTTGGGGTTAATATTTGATTTCCGGTGAGGTTTTTTATCTTACTCTTTTGTTACGGTAACTGATTTGTTTTAGTTGGCCAAGATCCTCTCAGTTTGGCTACAGATAGGCATATTGCCATACTTGATTAGATCCTTATAATCAAATACGAACTACTTAATAATAAATTATAATAACAATGCTATCATTGTTTTAAATGCATGAGGCTTATGAGCTAAATTCACCCTTCAGAAAAACAAGAATAATGAAGTTCACAGTTTTTCCAGTCATGAATTCACCCTTGCATACAAAACCTAAGGTACACACAAGGCCTTCAAGCCTTAGCATCCTGAAACTGTTTTTTATTTCAATTACAAATATGAATTAAATATGGATTTGATCTGTTACGTGATAAAACAATTGGGATATCTCAAAATAACTGAAAGCTAAATTTGGCGCTCTATGTTCAGAATAAATAGCAGATGTTAATCGCTCTGCATTTCTCTTTCTATGCTGCTTCCAGCCTACTAACAGCTTTTCAGCACACTATGGTAAATCAGCTTTAAGCAGAAAATGGTGCTGAAATTTTGACCAAATATTGCCTTTGCAGATGTGTATACACTTAATTTGTAAATGCCAATCTCAATGCACTTCTTCCAAAAGATTAATGATTGTAAAACTTAAAGGCTATTGTGCATGACTTGCTGTATAAAACCTCCACTAGCATTATTTTACTGTGGCAAATCTGGTCCGCCTTCCATGTTTAAGTTACTGGAGACAATGATCTCACCACCACTACCCTTCTCTTAGCTCAGACCAGGAAATCCTTTCCCTCAAAACGATACGAATCTTTAGTGATCTTCTGTGCTGCAGAAAGAGAAGCAGCCAGCAAAGGCAGGGGAGGTACCATGTAGCATATCTCATTTAATAGACGGTTGCAGGGGAGAAGGGCTAATAAACACACTGCCTTTGAAGTATTAACTCTTTTCTATCTCTGTTTTCAGAAACAGACATAGTCTGAAAAGCATCCCAGGATGCCAGTCTGAGAAGGACCTGAAAGAAACATACATTCAGAGACTGAGCCATATTCAAGCTTGGCCTAAATGGGTATAAAGGTGAAATTCAAAGGAGGTTGTCTTATTTTGATGTAGTTTTCTCTGCTTTGCTTTTTCTCTTGTCATTTTAAAACGAAAAGGAAATAATTTTGTACCTCAATGTAAGGGAGGTCAGAAGGGTTTTACTAGTGGCCTTTCAAAAGGAAATATGAAAAGTAAATGGAGCTTTCAAGCCTGTGAAGGAATAAATCATGTGCTTAGCTCACAGTCCCAAATTCTACCCCCTTATATAAAAGTTAAGCACATACTTAATCTTTACCTTTTGCTGAACTATTCTACTAAAAGATAGCATAGCTTCTGATCTGCCATGTTAGAGGGGTAGGTCTGCCCTGTTGCAGCTAATTGTGCATGGAAAGAAAAGGGAACAATGGAGAAAACGTTGCAGGAGCATGACAGAACCCAGTCTTTTATATATAGCTTTTACGCATATTATTTACCTTTTTCCTAATAATTTTTGTCCTGCTTCAGAGCACCTTTTACAGTTCTACCAGGCTGCAGCACACTGTGTGGCTTTCCATGAGGAAAAATAAATCTTATGCATGCCCATGTTTTGCTTTCTTTGGGCCAACTGATGTAAAGTCTTCCCCTAGAGGAAGGTTCACTCTCTGCCTGCCTCCTTAACTGCGCTCAGTTAAGGCTTTGCTGCCACGTGTTTCCTTGCTCTTACGATTCTGTGCGTACCGCCCCCTTTCCTGGGTTTTGCCATAAGTAGCCTGTAAACTCACAGAAAAGTTGCAGGTTTGGTTATCTCCAAGGAGGACCCACAAAAGACACATAAAGACATCAGGCATTGCAAACAAACAAAAGAAGAAACCTTCCTCACCCTTTGATCAGATCCCTGTATTATTCACTGAGAAACAAAATCAGCAGGAAGGAGAGAACACAAGTCTTGAGTCTTCCTATACACTGAAAAGGAAAGAACCTCCGTTTGCATTCCGTCCTCTGGGGACACAGAAGGGGTTAGCACTAACCGTCATACTGCCCCAAAGCCCCGTGCAACAGGAGAGATGAGCAAAACCATCATAAAGGATGAACGGACCTGGAAAAGAGGCTATTCCCTTTTACCGACATGCTGTCCTTCAGCATTTCTGTGTCCTTCTATGGTGAGGCATTTGTTGCTCTGCTTTTGTTTCACTGACAGTCTGGCACACCTCTTTAATAGGGCATGCGGTCTACAGAGGCTTATGTCCCCACAGGGCATTTCCCCCTTGGCCCCTGTTACAGTTTAAGAACCCCAGTGCTAATGGGTAACAAAGGCAGTTGTAACTGGCAGCATATGGATGCAAGGTACGCCCAGAAAATTCGTCTTTACTGCTGGGCTGTACCAGATACTTCTACTGCAGCCACAAAGCCGTCAAGATTATTACATTGTACTAGCTTCAAACAAAAGCCCTACAAATTCTCACTTAGAGGTCATCCAAAGGAAGTCACAAAGGGTTTGCAAGACTGAATGTGCTGAGGGTTTTTCAGGATCAGATCCTCAACAACTGCAAAGAAAAGATGACTTTTCTTTTGTCTTGTTGCACATGTACTGGAAAAAATTCTTCCTCTGTTTCCATATGAACGTAGCACATGCTTCATTTTTCAAGCTTAAAAAGATCTGCTTATCATAGACCACACATCACCTCCTCTTCTGACTTGGTTCTTCCATCCTGCATCCTCCAAAGGACTAAAATCATGAAGTGTTGTATGATAACAACACAAAATATTCCGTGTGTAAAGGTCATGAGGTTTCTACAGCCTGGGTGACTTCTCATCATCCTCCAGGGTCTGACAACCTCCCCAAATCCTAGGGAAGGATGCGAATGAGACTGTGTCGTGCCCCTTGCATCGAGCTTTGCTTAAGCAAACAGTGGTGCTCCTACTTGTAACTGCTCTGTAAATTACACTGAACTATAGCCCAGCAGGATTTGAGAACACTTCAAAGCCTTTTTTAATAGCAGCAGGATAGGTGCCTATTCTAATTGTTCTGATAGAAAACCCAACCTGCCCCATGGATACAGTGAGAAAAGGAAAGCTGTGGCTTGACAATGGGAACAGCAGGACTTTCCCAGATCATTTATCTTGTGAAAAATGTCATGTATTTTCTCTTCTCCCCTCTTGGATCTACATGTTACTTTCATATAACATGAAAACTAACACTTCTAGCTAACAGATCTAGCAGAGAATATGAGAAATCTCCTTCCACTCACCTGAGCTCTGGACTGTGTTACCTGTCAGTTGAAATTGTTTCTCTAAATTTCAGACAAAAAAGGAGGAGTCCTCCTTCTTTGCTAAACCAAGTTTGGTGAGGTAGGAAAGTCTCAACCACGTACAGCCCCCGCACAACATACTTGCCACTTGCCCTTTAGTGGATCAGAGGCAATGCCATGCTCTGTATGCCCCCATGGCTGCGGACAGCTAGGCACCACTCACTCACTCAGCATATAGCCCATCTGCAAGCCAAACGGAGGTAGGCTTACAGTAGGAGCAGAGAGTGCCTCGGTTCCACTATAGACAGCAAACCAACAGGTCCGTTTCTCAGCAAAGCTGGCTTCAGACATCTGTTCAAATAAGGGCTTCGTAAATTTTCGCTAACATGTATAAATCCCCTCCCACATATCAATAAACCTTTATTGTAGAGAAAGAGAATGAACACAGATTAATCAAAAGTTAATGATATGATATGTCAGCAGCTAATGAAAAACAAAGACCTGTACTCCTTTAGGATAACAACAGCTTCCCACAGGGTTCACTGTGATAATGAACTGTCAGAGCCCCAGTACCAACAGCAACAACACAACCAAACAACCACAAAATGGGATCTGTTAAAGCTGTGGCCCATGACGAGGTTGAGGACAAGTTCAGTCTCTGCCAGTATGCTTTCAGCACCTAAAAGCATCTTGGTTTTGAGTTGATAATTACACTGTGCTGAGCCAAGCAGCTGTCACTAAGGAACAGGAGCTGCCCAAATGAAGCAAAATACATAGAAGTTTACTGCTGATTTATCACACAATAATGAACCCAGTTACAGCCTTTTGAAGCATGGAAGTGAAAGACAGAAAGACAGGGAGGAAAAAAAGGAGGAAAGGGAGAAAGAAAGAGCTTTGAACATTTTGTTCCAGTCAGTTTCCAAGAAAGAGGAAAACACCAGGCGTGATTGAATTGAAGGATGCCCTCCCACAGCCCCACTGTTGCCGGAGAAGTGGCCACTGGGCAGATACCCGAGACACGTATTTCCCAAAGCACACAGACGCAGTCTTTGCCGAGGCGTGAACTCCTGCTGATGGCAGCACACACACATAGCAGGGCAAACAAGAAGAAGAACGGCAGAAATGGCTGAATGAACTTTATTTGGGCTCTGACATACGATGTCAGTATAACGAACGTGACCTAAAGAAGAGTGTTACACTCATAAGCAGACTGAGTTGGCAGCTCTGAGCAATTAGTACCAGTTAATTTTATGGTGATAGCTAGTACACACGTATGATATTCTGTAAAAGCTTAATAGATGTCACCATAAATCATAGTCACCTTTCTCCCCTGCGCTCTTTGTATTTGGAAAGTACTTACAGTTGAATCTTCTGTAATACTTGTTGTAGACTGAAATGCATGCAAATGTAATTCTGGCAGTCTCT
This sequence comes from Fregata magnificens, assembly GCA_013389945.1. NCBI lineage: Eukaryota > Metazoa > Chordata > Aves > Suliformes > Fregatidae > Fregata > Fregata magnificens. Next base: position 137,810 of record WAAD01009225.1, read on the forward strand.
GCAAGAAACCAAAAATGCATGGACCAGAAAGTTCTCTTCTCACCTAGCATCTATATCACCGTTGCTTTTAAAAAACAAAACTGTTTTGTTCCAACTGCTGTACACCATGATATTTACAGCAACTGTAGTCTGAACAGAACAAAGATAAGCAAAATGTAGGGTTTTTCTCCCCTTGCTTCTGAAGTTCAAGTTCTCTCCCAGAGCAATAAATACCAGCTGCCTACATACTCATGTACTTGGAAAGCATTTTGAGCAGCAGTAACCAACACAAATGGCTGCTACATTTGTTGAACTGTAATGGCCGAATACCCCACATGCTTATCAGTAAAGGAAATATTAAAAATTACCATCATTTTTATTGTTACCAGTAAAACATCTGGATTTTTGTCTCAAGTTGCTTGGTACTGGCACTTGCAGCTAAGGAAACGGGTGTTGTCTGTTGATATGGACGTCATCCGCACTCAACTAAAACACTGAGGTACACAAAGTGTTATTGTTAGTCCTACAGACAAGATCTCACCCGGATACATTAACAGACCAATTTACAAGCAGTGTTGATTAACTGCTGCCTGCTGCAAGACCACCACCAGCAGGAGGGCAAGCACAGACCTGCTTTTAGGAGGGACTGGTCTGAAGCCTGTTACAGAGCTGGAGGTCTACTTTGCCTTTTAGGAGTCCAACATCCACAAAATGGTCCTCAAGCAATTTCCAGGACTCTGTGTTTCTAGCCTGCCCTTCTGGTCAGAGTTTTAAGGAGAAGAGGAAGGGTCAGAAGCTAACATCATGATCTATAAACCAATTTAAAGATTTATTGGGTAGTTTTTCCAGTGTTTTCCCACGTACAACTCTCAAGTAACTTAGAGGCTAGTGTGTTGCTTTCACCATGGCTTCTGTCACATTAATTCTTCCCTTGTTGTAACATTTTCTTCGATAGGAGAATGGTAATTCAGCCACATATTCCAAGAATATAACAGGCTCTAACTGCAAAAATAACCATTACTGATTTGCATTTTTCCTTACAGATAAACTACAGAGAGGCAACATCGTTTGCTTCTGAAACCTGGACACACCCACCCCCAGGGATGAAAAGGTATTTGTCATCAGCACTTTGGCAAACAACTCTTATGAGGCTTCTTCAGAGTGAATCCCTTTATCATTGTTTCCCCCACCTAGAAGATAAGGCCAGAAATGCTTACCTAGCTGTTTCACAATAGTGGAGGGGTTTAAATATTAATTACTTTCTATTTGGACAGTGTCACAAAACTATAAAGTGTTAAGTTTTGTATTCATCAAAGTTCTTATTTGGTATACTTTGAAAACAATAGCCCAAACTCCTTGCTGCCATCATTTTCTTAATTTCCTAATCTCAAGTGGAAACTCTTCAGATATGGATTTGGCTGCAATGAATACTTTCTTTTATTTTTTACAGATGCTGGCATCCTTAAAGTTTAAGTGCATTATAACACAGTCAAAAATAAAAGCAACCGGAAAGAAAAAAATACATTCAGAAAAAAAGATTTTACAACAACACCGTTTTTCTTGCATTGCCTTCAGTGTTATCTTGTATGCTGTGAAACTAATCCTGCTCTCACTCACAAAATGTGAACTGGGAAACTCAGTGGAGTCCTTCTAGATTAACAGTCATAAAGAGAAGCTGCTGAAGAAAGCAATTAAGAAACCCACAGCATCCCCTAATTTAAGGCCAAAAAAAAAAAAAAAAATTGCCATGAACAAAAGAAAATGTGAGGTCTGCTGCTTAGCTAAGTGCCCTAATTCTTTGTTTATTCCAGTCTGTATGTTGTTAGTTTACAGTCTTTTATGTACCATACTGCATAAAAATAAACAAGCCCTCAGGGATTAACATACCGCAACCAGCACTTCAAACCTACTTGCTGTAGCTCCCTTTCCACACCTTCATAAATGTAAACAAATAAAGATTTCTGAACAGGAGCTACTGGAATCATTTTCCTTCATATTGTGCTAAGCAGGCATCAGAAATGCCAGTTGCTGTGAAAATTGGGGAAAATGGTAACTTGCATCCTAATGACTGTTATTCTAGCTAAGCATCCAAACAACATCATTGGGAAAAATCTCTTCTCAAGGCTATTTTAAAAGATATTTTTGCTCATAATTAACCAAGTTGAAAGCTAGCTACAGTAACTAGGAGCAAGTGGTTCGAGAACCAGCATTATCCCTGCTACTGCACAAAAAGTACTGTGCTTTCACATACGGACCTTGCTGAAAGCCCTAGTTAAGGACAGCTGTGACAACTCCTGCTCCAGTACAGCATTTTTAGTTTAAGCCCAGCTCTGCATGAGTCTGATACAACTTTCCCAAATCACTGACATTGAGGGGAACCTGAAACAACCAGTCTCACAGAAAAGAGGTACATCTTGCCTCAGAAATACCTCAGAAATTGGACAGGTCGTGAGTTTGAATGAAGAGACAGTACATACATAGCAAATGTGCTATATGCTGCAGCTTTCCACCCGGTAATTCATATCTGCAGATACATAGGAGAGGAGGATCATCCACACCATGGAGTTTATTGTCTCCAGTGAGAAGTGCAAGACTGAACTGCTGATGGGCTTGAGAAGGGACACAAGGGAGAGACTAAATATGGGCAGGGTGCAGTAAGAACTCTGAAAAAAGGGAAGATGACTAAACTGTTCCAGTTCAAAAGAAAGGAAATCTCCAGACCTCAGTTGATTAGTAGTCCTAATCAGATTTTCTCCTGTTTCCTCGCTTAAGCATTTTTAGTCCTGTTAATTTAGATTTCTTCATCCTGAACAGCCTATTACAGCTGCTCAGGAACCTTTGCCCTGCAAAGATTTTATACAACATTTTAATTAAATGCTATCCCTAGTACAGCAAGAATTTGTCCATATCCAAACCAACGTCACAGCCACTTGTTTCTGCACAGTGATGTTTTTTTCTGTTACACTAGACAATCATATTCAGGGTATGCTTAGAAAAAAAGACAGAAACTTCTGCTAGCTTATTTATCACTACTTCTTAGTGACTCAACTTTATTTTGATGCCACATATTGCACAGCTGCCAGCCTGTTGGAAGTATTTCTGCATCCCATTTGGTTAGTTATCCTACAATTTCAAAAGCTTGTGATCTCTTATGGAAGTTTGCAGATGTAGTTCCCTCACCCTCCCCAGCTACAGCATGACAATGCATGCCAGAACACAGGCTCTGGCACAGACTTTGGAGACGGATGTGGAAAGGTTACACAATTTTGCAATAAATTCATTAAGATCAAGCAGCACCAGTTAAAGCAATCACTCTCCTGGCCAAACAAATAAGTGAGGAAAAGAAAAACAAAAAACCCAAGTCTTCGCTTTTCTGATGTCCTGTTGCATCAAAGCACAGGTTGCAACAAGCTGAGAAAGTGTAATGTGCTTCAACGTCTTTTTCAGTTGCTATGGTACAGTTTCTTATGGAAAATTCCTTGTTCTGCGTGATGTTTTTCCTGCCTCATTTGGGATGGCAGAACCGTTCCTTGTGTCACCTGAGAAACCGGGCTGTCAGTTTCCACCTATTGGTGAGAAAGAAACTCATCAGCAGCAGAACTCAATGGAAAATTCCTCTGGTAGAAGTTTCTGCGCTGGAGGCCAACATGACACCAGGGAGGAAGGACGGATGGGTCAGGGGCCGAGGCAGCCATGCAGGAGATCTGGCTTCCACCTCAGGGTCAGTCACAGATTTCCTGCGTGAGTTGGGGCAAGGGATTTAATTCCTGGGACTCCCTGCTTGTGCAGGCAGGACAACAAAGCATCCTTCCCCCATTCTTCACCCTGTGTGTGAAGCCCCAGGACTGTAACCTGCCCCCAGGCCAACCAAGTAGCTCCAGGTTACAGGAGCCACACAGGCCATAGTCCAAAAGCTCTTCAGGCAGGGGTTATTTGCAGCTGCAGAGTCCCACAGTGCTTCGCACAGTGAGGTCTTTTTTGGACCTTGGGGCTCTAGAGTAATGCACACAAATAATAGTAAATAATTGCATTGTTCTCTGCTCTTAAGCAAAAATAGAAACATAGGCAAGGAGGGAAAACTCCAGCTTTACTGTACAGCCAAGCAGGAGAAAACATTTGGATTTTAGAAGAGATCTGCAATCTATATTCTGCATAGAGAATACCAAAAATTGCCAGAAACATGGTATAAAAATGGTATTATAGCATCATACTAGTGATACAAAGCAATCAGGGATAAGGCCTTTTCACAAGGGGAATTTATTTTATGGATTAGTTGGAAGTAATCCGATTTTAATGTGACATTTTTCCTTCTGGAATGTTTTTCCTTCCAATCAAAAAATAATTAGATTCCACCACTTTTGATTCATGACAAAACCAGAGCATGGTTAAAAAAAAAAAAAAAAAAAAGGCATTAACATTTTAATGCAGTTGGATACCTGCCGTACTTCAGAATGCCGAAATTCCCATGGGCTCCCTATGGTGATGAGAAGAGCTTTTGACCTCTCTGAGGAAATGGGGTTTGAAAATAATAAATGCATAAGTGCTTGAAAAGGGAATCCTTTAGTAATGTCTATCATGAGAATGATGAGCATTCAAGATGTGACAATGTAATTGCACTCCATGGGACAAATTTTCTGTTGGTGCCAATATTTAAAGCTCCATTGACTTCAGTGGAGTTTCACCCTTTAATCCAAGATGGTTTGGACTTGTTGGATATCACTTGCAGTTACATACAACCACTTTTGTCTTTTAGAGTCCCTCCCCTTCCCAGATAAGTTCAACAAGAAAATTAATGGAAACAGGTGTAAGAATGAAAGAAAATGTGCCAAATATTAATTGAACACAAGCCAGGACATTCAAAATTTTGATTCCCACAGCACTGATTTCAGCATAACGCCAGCTGAAAAATTTGACTGAAAAATGTCAATGGTGTAAAACAGTTTCAAAGATTCGTTCAGGAATCTTTGGAAAATGTTCATTTGCAGTTACCTTTTTGGCCTTCTAAAACAAAGAATCAAATTCAACATTCCAAAGTGGAAAAAAGCTTCCCGCCCCAACACCAAAAAAAAAAAAATCTTACCTATAATTTTGAAATATTTGCCCAAATAAACTTTTCATTTTAAAATACCAAATTATTTAAAATGTATTGAAGATGCATATTTTTCCATTTCAACATTTCAATTCGAAACTTGAGATAAAATTTAACCAAGTGCCCTCTGCTTTAAATTACTTTCTGATTTTAAAGCAGAGAGTAATTTTGAAATGCTGAAATCTCCCATGGGAGGAAAATTCTATTTTTGAACAGCTTTACTTCTGTGCATTTAAAATCTCAGCTATTACCCTGGAACTTTGGAGGGGGAGGAGTTGTACTGAAGATGGAATAATTCAGTAAAGGCTGCATTATTCTGGTTGTGCAAAGTGGCAAAGGCACTAGGACCTTCTTCTCTCACTTTGCATTACGGTGGAGGAACCACTCTTTCAAGGCTATCATCAGATGAAGAACTGGATGCCAATCTCATACGGAAGCCTATGCAGAATGTCTGCACATCAGCACATTGCTTCACTGATCATTATCCTCATTCTTATTCCAGAGGCTACCAAATTCGACTCCCAGGAAACTTATCCAGTAAAAATCATGTGCAAGTGGAAAGCATGTGGAGAATGGAAGTTAAAACTCAGCTTTAAGCATGGCAAAGTTGTAAGTAAGATCTGATGAAGTTACAGAATTTTGAACCAAAACCCAAGATTTGAATACAACTGACTTCTTTGACAAACTTTATGTCCTGATCTGAATGCTGTGAGTTAAAAGTAATTGCTCAGAAAATCTATCCCAGACTGAACAAAATTATAATCATCAAAGAAGGATTCTGCAGTTTAATTCCTATGCCACTGCAAATACTCGTCAATGTACATCACCTTTGGAAGAGCAAAAGTTTGGCATACAGCAGTATTTTTGTGCCAGAACCCACCATTTGGATCATGATGGGTCACCTCATCTTCAGTAAGCTTTGTGCTGTTATATTAATGTTTCTAATACAAAGAAAATCCACAGAATGGCTCCTCTGCTTTTCAGCAACCAATGCAAATCATAATATCTTGTAAATAACCCATCCCTTTGATAATCACAAGCACTGCTGCTGTATTTCCCTTATCCCAGCACCCTAATAATCTTTCTCCTCATATCTCCAGCAGCACAAGTAGCAGCTGGGGTCTGGAGGTGGGGGGCATGGACAGGTAGAGAAATAAACGGTGACTCAGAAGAGCTTTTTGTTCTTCAGCTGTCTTGTACTCTGTTGATCCTTTCACACTCCCCAGAGTTACGAGAGATTTTATAATTACGACCATAATGAAATGCCATCAGGGATTCAAGAGGACTTCCCTCCTGAACATCTAGAGAACCAATAAACATCAGTTTAAAAGCTCTAAAACCAAATCAACAAATGGTTAAAGCCGCAGATACAAGGCCCTGCCATGCTGACCTCTAGTTCTCTTCACTGAGGCTCCAGAGGCGTGCGGATAAAATTCCCTTCCCAATGCGACCCGGATATTCAATTACTTGGCTGTCAGGGTGAAATGCAGAAAAGAGGGAAAGCTCAATGAACGCATCGGCCCAGTGAAA
>WAAD01009225.1:145811-164428 GCA_013389945.1 Fregata magnificens
CTCCTATGAATCAAACCATCACCTTCTGTGGATCAGACTGAGTACTAGCTGCCCAAAAGTGCGACTTTATTTACAGTCATCCTACAGCTTGCACAATTTAAACACCACCACACACCAAGAACCTCAAAAATTCAAGTGTATCAGGATGCAGAAATGCTTAGCTTGCACAGTATTAAATGGCTCGTTAGTTTACTTAAAAGCAACAACCCAAAAGCTAATTCCAAATACACTCTTGTCAGAGACAATGAGGTTTGTCACAGATGAGGTTAGATAAAGCTTGTTCCATCACAGAATCTGAGATACAAAGAAAACAGTGCCCGCTGGTTTTGGCTGGAATGTATTCAAGCAGGCTTTGATCTATGGCATTCTTAGCCTGATTACCCAGAGAGTTAACATGACATGCAAAACTCCAAGTCCAGCTCAGCACTGACATGGCTTCTAAGGATCTGCCAGCAGAAAGCAGTGCAGGGAATGATGGGCAGCTTGTGACCACAGAGGATTTATACCCAAGCTTGTAAACTAGTATTTCCTTGTCTTATTATAAAAGCATGGAGATCTAGGAAAGATTTAAACCCAGGATTGCTATCTTTCCTTAGACTGCATTTCCATTTAAATAATTGCCATTCGTTCTTAAAAATGCAAACTCCCAGCATCGAGATATGTTTCTGCAGCAGCTTTGTTCTTAGCACTTCTCTGAATTTGTCTTGCCTTTCTGAGGGAGATAGATACCTAAAAAAGCCCTCTGTAAGACGAGAGAAATTGAGGGAACTATCCTGACACAACTTTTCTGCATTCTGCTGCCAGTTTTATCACAGGGCAGACACTAGTCTCTTAGCCATTCAAGTGTCTCCCAGCACAGCCTTTGGCTGCAGCCATGGAAGAATCAAAGTTTCAGGAAAACAGCTCTTGAGATGGTTTAACTAACGAATACTGCGGATTTTAACATGTATGCTTGTATGCAGTATACCCATAGAGAAAGGTCAGAGAAAGCGTAACAAAATGTTTCTTAAAAGCTTTTATGGACATTTGGATGGGACAACTGGTCTGATGAGGCCAAGAACTCACTGTGGGTGGGCACAGCCTTTTATATATGATGAAAAATAAATACCCAATGCTCAGGCAGAGAGTCCATCCCAAGACTAGACCAAACCAAATAAAATTCAAAGATTTCTCTGTACACTTTCTATCCATCATTAAGAAAAACACCCGACACTTTTCTGTGCTTTTCCTAGAGAAAGTGCTCTACATATTCCTGTGTATGTATTCTGTCAATAAACACAAGCTGCAAAGTTGAGATGGCAAAGCTGTCTTCTGCAGGAGAAATGAACATCTGTGTGCTTTGTTCTATCTTGAAACCATCCTATCTTGCAGTCAAGAAAATTTACCAGTCCAAGATAAATCTCTTACCAGTTTGTTTAATGTTGCCATTTACCACAGTCCTGTTTCAGATGCTGAGGCCAAACTCAAAACACACAGAGATCAACAGGCTGGAAAGACTCACGTTGATTAAAATGGGAAATCAGTTCTGGATTGGGCCTCTAGAGGAAAGCTATCACTGCAAAGAAGAGTTGAAACTTCTCTCTTCTTCCTCATTTCTGAAATACGTACTTTATTTTGCACTGTGTTTATTCCTCAGTGTGGTACAATTTCAGGGTTCTCTAAAATGCTGCTTAGCTGTTTAGCTGCTTCTGATCCCTCTTCTCCTCTACTCTCCTGGTCCTGAGGGTTTTGGCCACAGGAGGATATTAATATGTTGCTGTTAATGTCAGGGAAGCTGCTACATACCATACAGGGAATATCTGCTGGTTTATTAGACAGGGTTAGTATTTAAAAAAGGACATCAATCTTTATGTCACAGAGCATAAGCCAGGCTCCACGTGTTGGAAGACCTCGAAGAAATATACTCCTTAAGGTTTATTAGATACTTACGTGATGAATGGTTTCTAGTAGGTACAGTACCAGTCGTTTTTAGGTACCAGAAAAGTTACTACTGAGATCCACTGTAGCAATTTGTCCATTCCCAAACTGAGCTGATACAGTATGCAAAATGAGGTGAGAATTTACCATCAACATAGACAGGAACAGCATTGCTGGACAATGATAACAGAAATCATTTTACTCTCACTTGTGTGAGAGTACAGCACCTTTGTGCACTCCCTGTCCCACAAGTGAACTTCATGGACCGAAGCATCACAAGCACATGACAACACGGACAGTCCTGGAAAGAGCAACCCTGTGTAACAGGGTACTTCCACTTCTAAATCAGAGGATGAAGAATGAGCCCATAAGCTTTTGCCTTGCGCTTTACCACCCAAGAAGGAGCTTTTCAAGCTTTCCCACACAGTGCCGGTCAATGCATTTCTGTCTGGAGGCAATCCCATTGCTATTCCAGTCTCAACAGCCTCTTGAGTGGAGACTGCAAATACTGCAAAACAGTTGTGTTTCTTCTTATGAGAATAAAACAGGGACAAGACAAATCATGTCCTTCTGCACAAATGGTCAGAGCAAATCAGTCATGTATTGTTCTTTCTTTGCCAAAGGCTGAGATTGAGGTTCTTTTGCTTCTTTTCCATTTGTTTCTCCCTTTTTCTGTTCCTCCCTACTTTGTGTGGGACGTGTTCCCCTTGATGGNAGAGGAGCTGTGTGGGAATGGCTTCAGTTCAGAAAGTTTCTAACTGAAACTGTAGCTCAGAGAAGTATTCATAACAGCAGTTGAAAATTCTGTCAAATCTGTATTTCCCTGAAAATGATATAAATTGGAGATTCTTTGAAGTTAGATTTGGCTTCTCACTATCCAGTCTTGGGAATAAATAACCACATGATAGAGACAACCACCTCCTTTTCCATTCTTTCTTTCCAGCGCTGGGAAACAAACCAAGGTGGGAGGAGGGAAGAGGGGAAGGAAGTGACACTGTGAAGACAGCTTTGCTTCCCATCTCCTCCACTCTGACTCCAACCCTCCAGTACAACTCAGAGCTGCTCAAGGGGCAGCAGTCTTGGAGACTGAAAGCCTTTTCCTGCACCCTGTGACCTGTACAATTACTGACTTTCAACAGAGTTTCCAGCAGCTAGTTTCCAAAGGCATTTAGGTAGCTAAAGGCGAAGCAATTACTTACTGAAATTGTCCAAAGTACTAAGCTGACTAACACTCTGATTTCTATTGACCAGACTTTACACTTCCAAGCTGTTCAGGGGCTTTTTAGAAAACCAGCTGGTTGTTGATTTAGCACCTGAATGCCTTTGAGATGCTCCTTTCCTGTGCCTAGCTGACATCTGAGAATGGAATNGCAAATACTGCAAAACAGTTGTGTTTCTTCTTATGAGAATAAAACAGGGACAAGACAAATCATGTCCTTCTGCACAAATGGTCAGAGCAAATCAGTCATGTATTGTTCTTTCTTTGCCAAAGGCTGAGATTGAGGTTCTTTTGCTTCTTTTCCATTTGTTTCTCCCTTTTTCTGTTCCTCCCTACTTTGTGTGGGACGTGTTCCCCTTGATGGGTATTGTTTTCAGCTATTTCTTTGTTTTTTTTAAGGCAGCCACAGGCCTTCCAAGCTGTGGNAATTCAGAGAAACAGGTGATAATTGATATATATACAGCACATATTTTTTCTAAATGCAAACAATACCCCCATGCAATATGTTTTGCATTTAAATGCTTAATTGCCCCCAAAAGCTAATGAGCAAGTCACTAGCAAGAGGTACTGCACAACTTTTCATCAACAGAACTTCAACTATTTCAGACCTTGTTGCAGGGTCTTGACTTAGGTTATTTGACACTTCTTTCCCCTGCAGGGGTTTTATACTTCGATCACAGTAATTCCTCTGCAATCTGCAAATAATAGCCTTCAATTATTATGGGCATTGATGGGCTAGAGATAAGACCAAGTGAGTGTTCACCTCATACCAGATCTGTAAGCCTTATGACTTAATCCACATACTGGCCTTTGAAGAGCGATAACCCCTTCGCTGTGGAATGTCCTGCTCAACCACAGGTTGAGAGATTCATAACAACCCTCAGAGCCCTGGAACTACTGAGCTCAAGGGCTGCCTGTCTCTCCTTGCACCCCTCAGTCATAGTCCCACTAAGCAGAGGTCCCTTCAGCATCCTTGGCAGCAAGAGCAGCTGGTACTGAAAGGTGCTCTCGCTTCTGTCCAACAAACCAAAAGGAAACTAGCTTAAGGGAAAGTGAGAAAGGGAGAGCTCTAAAGGATGATCATAAAGATACAATTCAGCAGTTGGGGTTTTATTTGTGTTAATTAATGACGGAAGCGTGTTCCTGGAATTGTCTACCTGCATAATCATATTTTTTAAACGAGTCAAAAATGCTGAGCTCAGGTATTTTATTATACAGCATATATGTCTCAACTAAAACGTGTATATTAATTAAACACCTTCTATTGAGAAAAAACCAGCTTTATCATTTTTCCCCAAGTGCTGTTGTGGAAAATGAGAAGCCTGTTGAGAGGTTTAATTAACAAGTTAATGCTGAAAAAAGTTATTTGAAGAATATTACATAATATTTCAGAATATTACCAACTGTGTTACTTTTATCTCTGACAACATTTTAAATAGCTGTTAGGTTCCACTTTCTGCTGGCCTACCCTATGCCCATAGCACCCATGCAGCTAAGCCTGGGACAATGAGGAGCTCCCCAGCAAAACCCTGTCAAGACCAAACCAAACGTACCTGGACCTTATGAGTCTTGGTGGCATTTTTGCTCAGAAAGGTTTCTCAAGACAGAATGATAATCAAGCTGCACAGACCACAGAATACAAAAGGTTTGGGAGATTAGCCACCCCATAGCAGCTGGTAAGCACTCCTGCTTCCAGGGGGAGATGGGGCAGGGGCTGGAACACGAGCTTTCCACATCCTGGCTATGTGGATCCACCAGCAGTGGGATGCAGTGGGGAAAGCACCTCTCTCACAGAATCTGACAGCCAGAGTACAAATGATCTAGAAAAGGGAGGGACAGAGCAGGTGAACTCCTGCTGGGCACATGAGCTGCCATGCAAGCCAATACACCCTCATTCATACACAGAAACACATAAATAGGAGGGGCATGCATATATTCAGAGTGGGCTGTGGACCCTTCTGCAGTTCCGATGGCTCCAGGTGTTACGTAACCCATTGTTATCCAGAGCCTCCCTGCACCGGACAGATCTGCAAACTTGCAAAGCCAACCACACGGTGTCCTCCAGGACATAAACTGCTAAACCACTCTCAAAAATCACAGTCCCAAAGCACTGACAGCCTTAATTCCTCAGAGACAGCTGCCGGCAAGAAGTGTTCTACACAGCTGAAAAACAACATGGCTCACACTGCAACTTCGATAAACTTCGATAAATACTACCCTGTCTTAACTGATGCTTATCGTGGACAACTGTATTCCTGATCATTTTCTCCCAATATTCATCTTTGGGTGAGCGTGTGCTCAGGGCTAACTGCATTTTACACACTCGTGTTTCTTAATAACAATGCACTTGCTTGGTGGTGAACTCAAGAAAATTAGAAGTAGGGTTTATGTGTTTACTTGTAGCCAAATAATTTTGGCTACAAAGTTATTTTATTTACTTCTGATTTTCTTGTACTTTAGTATTTTTTAGACTTAAAATGTCTCATTTTGTTCTTATTTATACTACCTTCCTTCCCTGGGATCTGTATTTCTATTTAGCCAAAACTCTTACTGGCATAAAGGTATAAGTCCAAGGCCCAATCCTGCTCCCATGTTTAGGCTCATGATAAGGAGGTTTTCATAATGGATTACTTTTTTTTCCCATTCAGCTTAAATATAAGTACTACCCACTTAACCTCCATCATGTTATTTTCCCATTATGCTTTTACATACATATGCAAGTTTCTGTATATAAAATCAACATCCATAAAACTTAGTATGCAGCACAGAGTCTGAAAGGCATAATTTAATCATTACAATATAAACAGTGCTATTTGTCATTTATGTATTCCTGATTTAGCTACACGTTTTGGTGCCAAAATAGTGTATGTATTTTTGATACAGATGTATTGTCAAATGACAAACAATGTAGCGATGCCACTGAGATTACACCTACTAAAAAAGCACCATGTTGGCTTTTTTGATCTTGACTAATACCCTAATTGCAGAGAATGCTTGCGCATATGTTTAATTTCACTTAATCTTTCATAAAGTCCTTAAGTGTGCTCTTCACATGAAGCCCATGGTTGGGCTTGATGTTGACAGTGCATTTCAGTGCTCTGCTGTAGAAGAACAGTGTGCTTATCTGAAGTTTACCTGACTAATTTACACAAGAAGGTGCACGCCCTACCTGAATTTTGACACTAGACACTTTCCTGAGAGTGCATGTTTCATGCTGTCTTGCCTCGTACTCTGTCTCGGTAGTTGAAATGCATACTTTGGATCTTCACTGCTCAAATCTCCTTATAACATCCACTATTTAGCCAGAAGTATGTTTCATGTGCTGTATTTCCAGGAGATAAAACACTCATGCTATTCATAAATTAAAGATCAGAGTCCAAGCTATTCTTTCCTGCAGTTGCATTTCCAGCATTTGGACTCTGAGAGTTTACCGAATAGTTCAGGTCACAGAGCAACATTCTGTGTGATGAAATGCAAATATTTTGCTGAAAGCATGATTTCTTGCCTTTTTTATTGGATGTAAATGGACTTCATGGAGCAAGACTGCAACACAAGTGACTTCTGGGGGCAAAACTGATTCTATAGGTTCACATCTACACTAAATGTGGAAATATTCCTTTCTTTCTAATTCTGAATTTTTAAGGAGGTAGAAACCCACACTTTTCAAGTTGGAGGCTTCTGCCTTTGGGAGAATTTCTTCCATCTGTTTGGAAAATTAAAAAAAAGCAGGTCTGCTGAGTCTCAGAATGAGCAGCAGGAGTTAAAAAATCTAATTTCTCATGAATTTATTTATTCCCTGTTATATTTTATTTGTTGGCAAGGGAAATATGTGACCACATTATTGGGAAAAATATCTGAGACTCAATAAGCTATGGTCTGGGGGGCAAATTTCTCACCAGTTAACAAAAGTCAAATGCAACTAATGAAATACATCATTGATGTATATGGCTGACATTTCTGACGTGTATGACTTGATGAACAATTGCAAAGACACACATTTTAAATGGTGACTGCAATCAAGGATTAAAACATGCAATCAAACTACAAAAGTATTTAGTCAAGATGACAAAATATGCCTTCATATGTCTTTATATCTTTATTCAGCCAATATCTCTCTCATACATTTACCTAGCCAATCAAGTATCTCCAGAGTGAAGCACACAATGGGATGAGGACAAGCAGTAAATATAATATGTATATCCCTCCTTGTAAATCTCAACCTCATTCATGTTTTGCTTTCAGCATCTAAAGCTTTTTGGTTTTCAGCATCTGAAGATCCTGAAGTGAGTGCCCCTGTTAAGTCTCCCACCCTCTGAATCCCAACTACCAACGAATGTCAAGACTGGCAAGTTCAGCTTTGACAGCAAGATTTTTCTTCCCAGTCTGGATTTCACTAAGATTGATCAGTTGTGCTCCTCTGCATTACGGCTGTTGAGGTCATGGTGTCTTTTATAGGAAAATGAGCTGCTTATAAATTTTCAGCTCTGCAAACTTTGGGAGTTCATGGAAAATCCCCAGGCTTAGGGCTTAGAAACCACTACAGCAGCCTTTCTTTTGTGGTCACTCAGATATAAAAAGCCTTTCAAAAGAGATGGAAATGCTGACAGAGTGTTTCTCTTGGGAGACCCTTCTTCTGTGCACAGGGACCAACTGTATTTTTTACCCTGTAATGTGTATCAAAAATTACCCTTATTCCTCAAACCTGTAGGGAAGTGTGGGGTGACAGATACAACCTAGAACATGCCATAATTTGTTATGTGGGAAATAAAGTCAAATGGAGATTGCCCGTTGCAGGCTGTCTGCTCATTGCACATGGCTGTTTTCTTCAGAACACCATGCGTGCAAGATGAGCAGCACAAACAAACAAATAGGCTGCTCTGGGTCAGAGGCCTGGCAGATCCCTGCAATGCAGAGGCTCTCTTGGTGAATTTTCCTTTTTGCTTGCAGCTTGCTTATCACCAGACTCTCACATCCCCACTCTGCAGTGAGAGCCCATGCACCCAGTGAGGAAACACTGAGCTGGGGCCAGGCTCTGCTGTGGGATTCCTGGGGCAAGGATGTCTGAGAAATACAAACCAGGTGACCACATCCCCTCCTTCTGTTGAACCTACCCTGGAAATACAGACAACCACTTCTTTTTTCATATCAAATGGCCCATTGCTAGTGATCCAAGGGTTGGGGAGAAGGTTGTCAGCCTACTCCAAAATGAAGAGAAACCAGTCTGCCTTGTGGGATGTGAGTGGTCAGAGCCATGTGAACAACTGGGTATTTAACTACAAGTAGCTGCACCCTTCCACAAACGGTCTGGGATGGAAATGCAACTCAGCGGGTCCCGCTACCTGGCTGCTCCCCTCTGCTCTCTGCAGTGGCCGTGCCAGGGCCGTCTCCCCAGGCTGGCAGAGCGGGGCCAGCTCTGCACCCTGACATGCTGCTGCCATGCTCAAATGCTCCCAAATCATGAAACTGGGTTTAAAAAGAATCACAATGTAAAAACAGCAGGAAAACAAATCCAGATCTTTTTTTTCTGTTTCCTCAGCCTTCTGGGGTCTGGCTCACATTCTCAAGCTTTTCTTCACATTTTTTTCATTCTAAAATGAAATCTGACATCATCACCACACTCCAAGATCTATGGCATTAAAGAGAAAAGTCCAGTACTGTGGGAGTCATGATAAAATGATAAGAATAACACTCCTATTTCTTTTCTCCCTTAAAAGTCATTCAAGAAGGTGGTGGACTGAAGCAGACCATTTCTGCAACTTCCCTGCCTAATGGGGACAGCTAAAGTCTGGGTATGTATATGTTAAAAGAAATCTATAGTTAAAGAACAAGGAGAGTCAGAAAAAGACTGAGATCACCTTTAACTAAATGGTGTAACAATCCCTAAAATGTAAATGAAAATCCCTAAGCATAAATTGAAAAGTTCAGTGTCCAAAATGGGATAGAAGAGGGATGCTCTCAAAACTTCTGCCTTTAAAATTAGCACCGCACATGCAATTAGCAATTTTACTGTGGAACTGGAGCTATAGACTGTAAATTAATTTTTTCAGATCAGCAAAATAGATCAACATTAATTTACAAAAATTATTTCTACCAACTTGTAATCAGCTGCAGACTTTCCCTAACAGAGGCCAACTGGAAGTACAATAATTATTATCTAAACTGCACATTCACACTTCTGTACTTGAAGGAACACAATCCCAAACTGCAGAAATATAGACAAAATATTAAGACTATCTTATGAATATACCCAGATTTCCCATATGAAAGCCACAATCCACACCACATCATCTGAAACACAATGGCTATACGTATGGCCAGCCACTGAAAACATCTTGCCACTAGACCACGCACTGACTAATCAACAAGCCTGCCCAGTATGCTATTTTCCATCATTGATAATATCTTTAGGGACGAAATCAAGTGAGTTGCAAGTACGTATTAGCTGGGAAGTGCAAACTGATGTCAGTGCAGCTGCTATTTATTCACCCTAGGGGGCCTGAAATCTGGAGCTTGCAAAGCTCTCCATGAAAGGGCAAAGCCCCAGCCTTCCTTTCAGTTGCACCCAAAGAACCACGGTGACTTTGTGGGGTGGGGGTTACTGGGGTGAGATTCAGAGAACAGTTTTATTCCCAAAATCCCAAAACTACCTGCAAGCAGTTTCTTACCCAAGTTCTGCCCTGAGTCTCAACCTGGGCACTGCCACTGATGTTTTATGCATGCCCTCTCCTCAGGTTTTGCTTCTCACATTACTACCAACACAGCAATGTTATTTACTGACTGCATTTCCACCATTAATCATGGAAATATAATAGTAATGGGCTGATACATTCCAAGTGCTGGGCTGCAAGCTAAGTGATGAATGAAGAAAGTCCATAGCCGCTCATGGGGAAAATGGCTTGCTTTCTTCCACTGTGTTTCAACAGGTCTGGTATGCTCAGCTGGCAACTTTAGCAACTACAATTTCTGTGCAGAGATGTAGAAGACTAACTTTTGAAATATCATGGTATTAATGAAAATACCAAATAGCTTAGGGGCTGTGACAGCTCGTAAGATTAGTGAAGCTAACCATCTAGCAATAGTTAGCATCTATGCCCACAAGATATTACATCATCCGGTTGATTTCAGGGGACAAAAATCTTTGCAATGTTTGCCATCCATGCAAGGTTCCTGCACCTGGTGATGTTACTTCACTACAAAGTTATGGCCCAATTTTCAACAGCAACAACTGAACACTGTTGGTAATTGCCAGGCAAGAGCTTTGCAGGATGACACTGATACAGCACAACCTGATTTATCACGACTTAAGTGCAAAGAGCATTTCACCATGTCCAGGCTACAGACCCTCTCTCACACATCTGAAATCAGACCTGTCACTGCTAGCCGCATACTGCCAAAGAGGAAATATCTTTTGATTTCACACAAAAAGGAACCAAGAAGTCTGGTACGTGTCTGAAACATGTCCGTGCACCACAGACTGTAAACTTTCAAGGTGGAAATATTCAAGCCAGCGGGGTGGCAGATGAGCCCACCAACCAGCAGCAACCAAGGGTACATGGCAGGGAAAGGAAAAGCCAGGAATGCTGGGATAGGGTGTCAGATAGAAGAGTGCTGAAGAAGCATCAGTGGGTTTGCTGACAAGGAAAATGGGTAGTTAAGATGACGAGGAGCTGGAGTGGGAAATATCAGCCAATGCCAGTTGGAAGACGGAGAGTAATTTTCTACCGTTATGTCAATTAAAGGTACAGATGAGCATTTGTGCTGAAACCTGGGACAGAAATTCAGTCCTTCTGGGTGATGACTGGAACCCGACCCCTCAAGTCGATGGATCTTTGGTCTTCCATCAGTTTGCTTTCCCCACCTTGAAAGCCGTCTCTCAAGAGGAGGAAAGTGCTATAACTTCTAGCCTGAGACTGACTCTTTAGAAGCCATCACTCTTTGGGATCTAGTTATTCAGTAGCGAAAGTACCAATTTACTGATACAGTGATGGATTTTCAAACTAAATTGATTGCAATCAACTTTTTAGTTTTCTTTTAAACACATACATTTCTAATACTTTGCAATGGAGCTTGACACACTGCATTCAGAAATGGTTATCTGTAGACAAGTCACAATATGGCTTAAGTAGATAACAAAAAAGAAACTCCGCTTGCTACTCACAGAAGATGTGCTCCTTCAACTTCTGTGAAAACTGCAATATGACCTGCGTACAGTTTCACCTAGCTTGAAGTCTCACCTCCTTCCACGGACCAACATACGCTAAATACATAAGAATCTTTCCAGCATGACTGTCAGTGACTGCTGTGTTTAATGCTAGCGGACAATGGAACTTAGACCAGATAGGAAATAAACATAAATGTTAATTATCTTGCTGAAGGTGAGAAACCAGATGACATCTGGAGCTGGCATTATTGTAAACAGGAAAAAGGTATGACAACTACTTAGCTTACAGGTTTATAAATACCAGATATACACATCAGGAGGAGGTTGGGAGGTTAAGAAAGGACAAGTGCAGCTCTGTAATAATAAGAGAGTGAGAGAGACGGAAAGAGAGCATATGTGAAATTATTTCTGGGAAGACCATTTTTGTCTGAGACAATTTTAATTACGCTCTTTATTGGACAGATGCTCAATGTGGTAGGAGAAATCTGCTTTGGTTTATACACTGCCACAGTTTACCTGATTATCTTTGCTAAAGCAATAAAAACACAAAGACTGGGACCACCATGGCACTGTGGCAGAATGCAGAGCATCAGCCCCACAAACCTCCCCAGAGCACCATAGCAAAGTCTTGAGCCGCATCCTGCAAGCATTTATGCACAAACTGAACTTCATGTACTGTGATTAATTTTCCTGACACCATGTGGGTTTCATTGCAGCACATAAAACCAAACACAGACTTATGTATTTTTAGGATCAGGACCTACTTAGCACTAGTCAGCTGTGATTTAATGCATCTGTACTTAATGTGCAGCTTACTAAATGTGAGAGAATTCTGTGTTTTGGTACAGTTTGAGTTTCTCCCCAGAACAGCATGTATGTTGTTTCAACATTAATGCTGAAAGTTAAATACTCTGTAGTCACTGATGTTTATTTAAACAATTATAACGTTTATAGCTGGGAACGGAGGTGCAGTAGCCTTATATTATTTAAAAGCATGGCCTTTTAGATAACATTAGAGAGCTCTAGTGGGCATGTTGCCCATTTCTGATTCCCCAGAGGCTTCTATTCTTCACAAGAATTAATGTTCTAATCAGAATGCATCTGTATAACGTTTTCCTTGTGCTGGTCAAGTATCAGCAATTCAGTGATTACCTGATGCATCCCACTGCAGATGCTAGGCTAGATTATTCAAATATCCTCTGGTAGAAGAGATAATGGGGCATTTCTAATCACAAAATAGTGCCACACAAAAACGCTATGGTAAGAGCGAACATCAGGGATGTACAATAAAAAGGCAGAAAAAGACCTTCTGTTGCATTGCAGGAACATCCTTCTGTAGATTAGTGCAACAATTGAGATGTATATGAGCATTAATATTCTCAAGATACGTAGGTAGTCCAGCATCAGTCTTTGCAACCTTAGAAGTCATGCATACACGTATGCATGCATGGTGTCATGCACAGGTCAAGAAAGATTCCTATTATGGCATTTAAGCTTTGCAAAGTTGGAGGCAAAGGTTTCTGGCCTTGGCAGTAAGCCCCTAGACTACAGTTTGTGCTATGAAGTGATATTATTCTGGGTAGGATACGGATGGGGTGTAGCGCCCCTTAGTTGCAAGCCCAATGCTCACCAGCTATATTGGGAATCTCTAGAGTGACTTCCCAGAGAAACAGTTCAGACTGCCAGTAAGACTTCAGAAATGTATGTACATTCACACAAAAAAAAGAGGAAAAAAGAGGCAGGAACAACCTTCTCTGAAACACTAAAAGACCTTAATGTACTGATGAAAAATAGTAAGCAGTGCAGGTACTATTAATCACAATATCCTTTAAGTATTTTTTCAGCTATCTATCTGCTGCAATACTAATCACTGGTTCAAAAATCAACATTTCACATGTCCAATTCTAAAACTGTTACTAGGTTTGAAGAGTAGCATCTGATGTTAGGGATACTCTTTTTTAACTATTCACAGTTAATTATGTTTAATTCTTCATATTTTTTCACATTTCACCTGCTTCTAACTGAACATGAAAGAATTTCTATGTGACCTTTATTGTCCACTGTGCAACCTTCTGCTCTACTTTTAAATATTCAACATATTTTCCGGCTGTAGAGGTTGAATTATACAACAAAATTAAAAGAATTGAAGTTTTAACCCTATTCATTCTTATAACTTTACAAATACTCAGATTTCAAAGTTAGGTTATGTTAATTGCCAATACAATCAATTTAAAAGCAGTGTGTATGTAAGAGTACCGACTTCTGCTTCTGACCCAGGATTTGTTTTCTCCCAAAACACATTCAGTGCACAGGACTGGCCAAAGACCACTGAAATCAATGGAAAGGCTACTGGTGACTTTGATGGAATATGGATCGGGCTTTGAGCGTAACACTGCTGACTTCATTGACTCATCACAAGGGCTGAATTTGGCTTTCACAGACGTAAAGCGGTTCATCCCATGTGCCTTTAACAAACTGCATACATTTTAACCCCACCCTTCCATTCCCAGAAATTTAGAGCAATTTGTTCTGCTACCTCTGTTAAGGAGCCCCAGCACTTGCACAGGTAAAATGAATGACTGAAACACATACGGTTGTTTGTACTTACAGGTGTCTGGCTTGAGCTGACTGTTGGTAATTCCAAAATACTGGGGATTTTCAATGACGGGAATCTTCGTCATCCCGATGATGACTGCGTCAGGACCCCCCTCAGAAGAAGACGGAGTGTTACTGCCATTTGAGATGTGGTGGAGGGGACTGGCTGAATCGTCGTCATTGCTGATAACTGAAGAAGGACCTAAAGTTAGAAACAAAGATTTTCCTGTAACTCAGCACATGGTTCCCTTCCCTCAGACAATTCCTTCTTTTTTTTTTTTTTTTTTGACCTGTTTGTCCTCCATCCCCATGGTCAACAGAGCTCTTTGTGTGCCTTGTTGACCTTACCTCAGGAATTTTATATGTCTGGGTGCAGGTGGAGAAGAGTGGGTCTTTTCCGTTAGGAGATGGAATGTGAAGCACATTTTTGTACTGGTAGATCACCTAGACTAAATACATCAGGGTCCAGCACAGTCTGTGACTGGGAAAGATCTCCAAATTTATTGAACTCCTGTCGTTCTCAGAAATAAGCTGTGAAATACAGGCATTGACTTTTTCACCTTACGCTCTACTTGGATCACACAGCAATAATTGCCACAAATTTGGGGGATGCCTGCCCTCCCTTTAAGGTGGCATTATAACAAGACAAAAGACACAGAGGAGATGGGCTCATCCTGATGTGGAAAGCTGGTAATTTCTGAAAGACAACACTGGTTGAGAGCCAAAATCCAGGGGACAATTTGAACAGTCACAGAAGGTGCAGAGCAGATGTTGAGAAGAGTAGTGGGAAAGACACATCCCACCCCACTGCAAAATTTGGGTTCACTGCAGGGGGGCTCACCCAGCCCAGGGGAACATCCCACTGGCTCCCCCATCCATACCTAAGTCTAGTCACCTTCCAGAAAGAGGTTTATTTGGATCAGTAATTCAGTGACAGTTTTTGTTTTGTTTTCACTCTGTGCTTCGTATTTTTAATGAAAGTGCCACGGAGATAAAACCTTGTAAATAGGTAAAAAAAATCCTGCTTAGCACAGTGTCCCACTTCTGTGAGCTGCAGGGGCCTTTGATCTAACAGCGAGATCAGCGCAGGTAACATCTGAACTCTTGCTATCTAACCCTGCCATTTAAATTCCACATTACATCTTCCAGTTTACATCCAGTATTCAAAGAAAACCAGAATCACCATTTAGCAGTGACAACATTTTCCCTGTTCTCCCCACTGAAGAGCCAGCAGAGATCACACATGTCACATTTCACTTCATTTTCCATCCATGTTAACCAGGGGTTTTGGGGTGGCATTCACATCCTCTAATTGTAACAATCAAAAGACGATGCTAGAAACAGATGGAAAAAATCGCCCTCTGGAAGTCCCTATCCTGGAACGGCATTCTCAGACAACACCTGCATTTAGCCCACGGGCAGCAGTGACAGGTGAGGCAAATGCCCCCGCAAAGAAGGGGGCAGCAGAGAGGACCTTGAAGACGATGAAAAGCTGTGTTTACTCCAAGTTGCCAGTCACCCCATTGCAAAATATTGGAGCCCCAGATTGAGTTTTGGGTGGGAGAGAAGGAACAGTGCAGGGGCAAGACAGAGCTGAGTAACCCGCCACATAGATGGCATCTGTGTCTGCAGGAGAGATGGGGGATGCAGAGAGAGAGAGAGAATGGGGACCAGCAGCAGGTCCTGTAGACACATCACTGAGGATGTGAGAGAAGATGGGTGGGATCCATCATAGCACACACACAATTAAGGAACAAGGTGAGAACTAGTCCAGTCCCAGACACGGCAGCCAAGAAAGGGCAGCTTTAAAGAAAAGAAACTCTTACTCTTTTGTGGCTCACTGTATCATTATCAAAAACACTTTACCATTACATGGCATGGCTCACAGGAATAAAACTTAAATAATTTGGCATATGGCTATTCAACCCTACCTTTACAGACAAGTGTACTCCAACCCCTGTCCCGCTTTCCTTTCTTCCCCGTTGGTTTAATGGTGCATGAGGGAAATGTTCTCATGGTTTGAAAAAGTACTTCCCTCCCTAGCCTGAAACATTAGATGTAATTTTTCAAATACCTTGCACTTCACTGGAAAGTCACTGTTGACAAATGTAAGTGAAGCCTAGATCTCTGCAATTTATCAAGTGAAATACTAATACCAAGGCTGGTTTTGTCATTACTGATCACCCAGATCCTCAAAAGATTGATTCTACTAGGAAAGCTGCCAGCATTAAGAGTTTTTGGTGAAGATTTCTCTAATGCAGTGCAGAGCCTAACAAACTGTGGGAAAAGGTTCCTCAGATGGCACACAAGATACTTACGTGAAGTCACAACACATTTTTCAGGTGCATGAGAGTTGTGCACAGTGGCATTAGACTGCAAACCCATTTAAAACCACATTCAGTTTTCTCTAGACATCATCCTTACATCTCTAAACTTTCTGAATGTCAAGCTAATGGCTCCAAAAAGCAGGCCAACAAATACACATTTTCTTGGGAAAATGAAGTCCTTTTATACTAATATAGCTTTAGTATGAGGGTCAAATCCCTTCTCTTACAGCAAATAGGCAAATTCTCTTGGCTCTGTAATTTAACAGAGGCATGCCTCTAAGTCCTTTTCAGCCCTGCTGTTCTCTGCTGCACAGGAGGAGGCTCTTCTGTCATTGTTTGCTTCCACCACACATGCGGTGATTGCAAGGAAAAGTGACCATTACACACTCATAGACGTTCAAGTAGGATAATAAATAGAAACTCATTCTGTTCATCAAATCATTTCTGCACTCCGCCAAGACCCAATTTTGTATGGTGAACTGTTTTTTCAATCGGTATAAACCTCAAAGTGCTGCAGGTGAAAAGTAGACAATCATTCTGTAAATCTATTTACTCAATTAGGCTAACTGGTAAAAACTAGTCTTCTGTGTGGTATGACGCAGGCTCCAAGTATATTCAGCTCTCTGATGTAGGTGAGGAAAACCTGGAAAATTAGGTGATTTCCAAAGCAATTCCTGGCAGTATGAAACAGTTTAAGAAAAATTCAACTCTGGGAACTTCGTGCTGTGTCACTCAGTGACCCCTCTCACTTATTAGCAAGTAATCAGCTCATGCAATGGTCTTTGGAAGTAGTTGTTTAGGTTCAAAAATCCTATTTCCTGTGTATTTCTTCTCTAATTAAGACAATGAGAACTCAACAGATGGAAATTTTTGTGTATCATCAGAGGCAGTTGAGCTCACATCCTTTCAAACTTCCCCTTTGCCAGGACCTTTTTGTCAACGTGAGCAAACTGGTACATAAACTGTTTCCACACTTGCTTATTTGCCAGACTATCCACTTACCATAAAGTTACATTTCATTTTTTGAATGCACTAAGTCACATTACAATTACAGGCCAGCATTGCCGCTGGCTATGACTGATATTCTAGTAATGCAAAACCATTTCCCAGGATGCTGTGTCACTTGTGCTGACAAGAACCTAGAGCTGCCCTTTTCTGAATATGCACTGAGCTCAAATTGGAGGGCAATTTCTTAAAGCACCTTGAAGTGTGCTTTCATCCAGATGAAATGGGGTCACCAAATCACTTGTCAAAGGCAGAATGAGTATGGTAATTACCCTCAGTCACCTATTACTGATTCTGGTTTTTATAAAATCTGTTATTGGTTTCACACCTGAAATCTGAAAATTTTAGACAAAACGTCATTGGTCGGAATGAAAATCATGGGTTGTCAATAGCCATTAGCTATTGCCAATAGCTGACTCACAGTCAGGTTGAGCTTTTAAGAAAACTTCAGAGGCCTTCTCCACCTTCAAATGTGCTGCCCAACATCTTCACTTGATTTCATTTTTAGACCATATTTCTTATCTTAAGAACAGAGAAGCCAGAGCCAGATGAGAAATGGTAGCCTGCCTTGCACAAGAAGCATGAGAGCTATACACTGCAGGGCCGAATTTCCCTTCTCTTTGATGTTGAGCTAAAAACCTGCCCATTCTGCATCACCTAGGCCCAAGAAAAATCCCTTTTGTGTACAAAAACCAGCAGCTCTCTGAAAAAGTGGTGACATGTAAGAAAACCAACTACATTTGAAACTGACAAGCTATAATAAATACCTCCCACACCTAGGTTGTGAATGATCTTCGGCACACGGTATGGGAACAGGCAGAAACAGCAAACTTCTCTTACTGCACATCCCACAGAGAACTGGAGACAACCAAGTACTGCAGGGGTGGGGTCATGGTTTACCTTCACTAGTGCCAGCACCCCTCCCTGAAATATAACTCACTTCTGTGCTACCTCTTGAACAGTGCATCTCTGCTCTGTCCTTGACCTCAGTGGTGCCAACAAATGTGAGCTTCCTCAGGTTTAGAAATAAAATTTAATAAAACTAACTATCTTCAAGGTGTGCTGCTATTTCTGGCCAGGAGAAGGAGTCTCATGATTATAAAATATAGCCTTTCCTGCTGCTCCTATCACCATCAGAGTTAATGCAGTTTTAACATGCACGCTACCAAGACCTACCTACACTGCTATTTGTTGGGGCTACATTTTGCTTTGCATTATTTCAGACTTCTGCTAATACTTAGGTAGTTGGCTGTGGCAACACATCTGACTATCAGCTGCCACTGGAATAATCCACATGACCTGCCTGTGTATCAAAGTACCGAAAGAGTCCCAAAGTGAATAACAGCATGACTCAGCTAAGCAGGCTCAGGCAAAAAAAAAAAAGGAGAGGCTC
>WAAD01009225.1:164462-176722 GCA_013389945.1 Fregata magnificens
CCAAGGTCTAACAAGATCTCTTGGAGGCTACATATCCTGCATCCTCCTTGCAATACACTTCTGTGCATCACACATCACTCCAATTATCCCTGAAGTCCCTACTAATGGCTCAGGCACACTGGGAAACAATAGGAGTAATAATTATCAAAAAACCAGCCGATTACAGCTTTGTGGTTGGAGCTGTGTAGTTACAAGGATGCATCTGCTTAGTCAAGTGTTACGAGGCAGCTCAGATAAAGAGGATTGTTTATAGAGATGATTTTGTGCAGTGATGCCTTAATAACCATGGCTCCTTCAATGAAAAATGACATTGACTGCTAGGAAGATTTCTCAACTGACCTTGCGCTAGCATTGGCTCTTCTTACTTCCTTTGGGAACAGGGACCAGTCTGTGCTGGGACATGGTAATAGCACACCATCAAGTCAAAAGCAGGGCAGTGAGTGCATGTCACATCAGTCAGCATCACCTCTGCTGAATTTTGAGGCCATACTGAATGTTCTCTCTTTTTCCTTTTGGGAGGGGTATATTTTATCACTAGTTAAATACCTTGTTCTGAAAAAGCTATTACACAAGATTTCTTTTCCCATGAGACTCTCATATTTGCTGTAGATGCTAAGTTCTTCTTTTCTGCATGATTAAAAGGTAAGTTTTATGCTTCAGCAGAACAGATATTCAATTTTTCTTGTTATCAAGCTAGGATCAAACTTTCTTACCAGAACAGACATCTTTTTAGCTTAACTCTTGAATCACTATCTTATCTTTCACTCCCTCTGGAAGACAACTCATCAATCACGGCTTGGCACACTTTTTTTCTGACTAAGGTGCTATAAGCTTTACTTTGAATATTCCTTTGCATTCATAAGTTCAACAATTGTATGCAGCTGTGATATTGAATCATGTTTATGCAATTCTATTAGACTGGATAAGAGAGCCCAGCATAATAGAAAGTAATACAATTATAGAAACATTATTTTATATTATTGGTCTCTTAAAATGCTGCATGCTGAACACAGGGAATTGAATTAAAAAGCATAAATAGAACACAAGGAAAAAAATTCAAAGCCGGCTGAATAATCTTCCCAAAGAGAAACCAGTTTAGTCTCACTTTGCTTGGTGGAGCTGTTCAAAGTCAAGTCAGATTCTTCTGCAAATCTAGAGCGGGCTAATGAGGGAAAGTTCAAGGCAAGGTGCTCCCATGCTTTCTCAGCAGTTCAGCTGTGTGGAGCAATAGCATTTCCTGCCTCTCCTCACCTTCCAACCAACCCTTCTTGTCTCATATCCCCATCCCTGCCAGCTCCCCAGAAAACAGCCACTAGTCTTAGCCTCAGTGAAGTCATCTCAATAGTCACTGTCACACTCAGTTGCAAAACGAGTACTTTGGGGTTAATCCTCCTTTGTTTGTGGTGGAGAAAACACAAGAATAAGATCACTCCAAGCAACATTACACCCAAGCCCACCCTGCTGAAGCATACTACTCTTCACAGCTCAAACAGTGCATGTCCTTCTATCCCAGTGCAGCACACTGAGCCAAAAATCACATTGTAGACATTAAGTCTGTGACTCAGAAAATTGAGACTTGCCAGGCTTGGGTGTTTAGACGATAAATAATTTCACATCTTCTGACAGGCATCATTAATCTGTTTAACTGATTTGCACCCACCAGGGCTTGTTTAAGCTTGTACTTTGTTGCTTCTTGATGTATGAGATGAGAAAAACTTTCTGACACTGCTCAAGAAGTTCGGTTCCCCTCCAAGAGCATGCTCCCAGGAAGTCAGGGGAACCAGAACGGAGAGCCAGAGAACTTCCCCGCACCCAGCAGACAAAAGCCTCTGTTCCCTGTCAGCATGCACTTCTAACAATCTCTGAATAACAGAAGGAAGGGGGCTCCTTGGAGGTCTCTTGCAGGAGTAAGTGGCTGAAAATAAATGCTTAAACTCAAGAAGCAGCCCTTAGGAGTCTGTTCACTTACAACCATTGCAAAACAAAGTGGAGACATTTGTTTGAAAATCATGATGAAGCCACACCACTTTCATGTAACGTTTCGTTTGGGTGATCAAGAATCCAAGGAGGTTTGCTTTTGTTTTCATGTGAAAAATCAATGTTTTCTCCTTCCTTGTTTGTTGCAGCTTCACAAGAAGACTAAATTGCATTGTTATCACTGTATCGCTTTCATACAGAGCAAATACGTTACAGTAATGGATTATTTTCTTTCCTACGTAGAATAATTTAAGTAATACATACCTTTGAGTCTAATGAAATAATAGGTATGTTATTCAGCTTTACAGTACCAAATTTTCAGTGTTGCTAGGTGTCAAAAGGTCAGTCACACTGACTTAAATGCCTTTCCCCTAAAATACATGTTCCTCTTGCTCGAAAACTTATTTCAAATGCCTAACTCCTCTAGAGAGCAACAAACACGCAATCTGGGTAATTTCCACTGAAATGACTGCACACAGATTTTAGCCATTCAAGTATTTCATCAGGCCTTTTTGTTGTGGTTTTGAATTTAAGAGCCACAGCTGCATATTTGTTTGCTTCAGTTTTATTCTGGAGCGTGATTGTGAAAGAATCCCAGTCAGTTCCTTTCAGCTGCCTTTCTTCTCACAACCGTGTCTAAACTACCCTGTATGCACGCATTCACACATCCCTTTACACACAAGCCTAGAGCATTCCAGAGGTCATAGTTTCTGCAAAGGAGGTTTCCCAATAGGGAGGACTCCCTAGGATAATCTAGGGGACCCCTTCATAACGCAAGTCACTCCCCAAAAGCCATGCGATGTACAGGATGCAGGGACAAAGACACAGGTGTCTAGGTCTGGGACAGACCGGCAAGGCAGTTCAGCCAAGAAACCTCCTTTGCAGCACTGCAAAACCCTGTAGGAAAAAGGATGAGGTCTCTTAATACATACTGGTTTTGAGAGTACTGTCTGTGCAGGACAAAAGGTGCATGACCTCGCTCTGCCCTGGCCTCACTCCAGGGCCAGCCATCAGCGAAGCCTCAGCGTGCGGCACAAAGGTTGCCGATTTCTTTCTCCCTTCAGCCAGAATGGGAGGCATTTGTACAACAGATCTCACAACCGCAATCTGGTACACATCTTCAAACTCTTAAGCACCATAACCAATAAATCCTCACATTTGGTCCTCGGTGAGGTACATGCTACTATTATTCCCAATTTGGAAGCAACAGGAGGAGCTCTGCATGGCTCGCTGATTTGCCCAGCACTGCAGGTGGGATCTTTGTCAAAGTCATGACCAGGACCTGGGAGGGACTGCCAGCCCCAGCTGTTGAACCACGGAGCCCTTCAGGACTTATCGCCCTCCTTCAGCTGTAGGATAAATGGTGGCTATATAGCTGCCCACTGCTTCATGGACACGTTTGCAGTATCTGCAGCTCAGATGATGTGCCCTGTCATAAAGAATGAGGAATTTATGGCCTCTCATTATTGGTAGTCAAATGAAACACAGACCTGAGACAAAAATCTAGCAGGGATGTAGTGTATTAATCAATAGGAATATGTGAGCCACAGAAGTAAGGATACAAGGCAGCAGAAAATGTGAAAGAAGGAAAGAAAAAATGATTTATCTTTTTTAATATAGATCACCAAGACTATTCATTATAGCCACCTGCAGGTTTGGATATCTCGGAAATGTGGGTAAAATTACCATCCTTCAAAAATACTACAGTGAAAAATCACCACAATAAGAAAAAAGATCAGCTGGAATGCGCTTGTTGGCATCAAGCAAAAAAGAGTAATTCACCCAAAATTAAATCCTTGTTGCCTTTCATTTCATTTAAAAACTATTTAATTAACAATCGCTTCTCTCCACACTTCTCATAAATAATCTAAGTGTTTTAGCATTCCCATTCCTAGGGCTGGGATTGAGGTCCTCCATCGTTTGCAAGACAAATACAATGT
This sequence comes from Fregata magnificens, assembly GCA_013389945.1. Classification (NCBI taxonomy): domain Eukaryota; kingdom Metazoa; phylum Chordata; class Aves; order Suliformes; family Fregatidae; genus Fregata; species Fregata magnificens. The sequence continues at coordinate 168,380 of WAAD01009225.1, forward strand.
GTACAGAAGCAACACAAGTTTCCCCATACTGCTTTGGCAGTCAGTCTTTATCTGAGCGAACAGCAAAGCTATTGGGAGTAGTCAAATTGAATAATCTTCCAAATTCTGTTTAGACATGGTTAGACGATATGGCAGATATGCTAGATTGTGGAGAAATGCTCCCTGATATTAAACTTGTATTTGTTGCTTGTATGCTTGTTTTTTTTAAAAAAAGCATTACAAATGAAACTATTTCCCTTCTTTAAACCCTCCCTGGTTATTTCTTGGGAGTACAGAGATACTATCTACAGGCCTCTCCCATCCAAGCAAATCAGCAGAAAACATGATATGGAAAAATCTAGAAATACTCAGAGACCTAAGGAAAAACTGAAGAATTGGGATTTCTTTTATCCTAAACAGAGGTCTGAGGAGGTACACGAGAATAGCCTTCCAATGGAGGGAACAATCTTTATTTCATGCCTATACTGGATAGGAATGCAAAGTTGCATGACAAAAGTGCATCAAGAAAGACTGAGGTAAAATGTTAGGTACTGGAATTGCTCATACAAGACTCAGAAATCTCCACTTCTGGACATCATGAAGCCACATCAGGAAAATATCTGTTGGAAAAGATACAGATATAGCTGATACAGGCTTAGGACAGGGAAGAAAATCCCAGGTCCCCCTTCAGCCCTAATATTCCATAATGACAAAAAGACCTTGACTGGCCTTATGGAAATCACTTCGGGTTCTTCAGATGTTGATTTATGTTTATTCAGAACTGAACGACGCCTGTAGCTCAACAAATACATAGCATATATCAATAAAGTACATATATTTCAATGCATTAGCAGGTTACTTTTCCAGGCTGCAGAATCAAGATAGTTTAGTCAGGTGAGAAGCACACCACTGATGTACAAATCCACAGTCTATAGGGGGTTATTCTACTAGAACACACATTATTTAATTGCATTCTTTACATACAATTTATTTCAGTGGGTTTTTCCCCCTTAATTGTTTCTGAACAGTTTTCATTAGTGGAAGTGTTAACTACATGACACTGCAACACAAAGTGTTGTATCATTTCTCACTTTCTGTAAGTGGAAGATTCTTACAGGCCCCCAAAACTGCATGAATTACGAAGTCAACACTGTCCTACATTGAAATATACCTCTCAATTTGTTCTCAACAAGCATTCCAGCATAATAGCTTCCAATTCATTTTTCATTTACAGCCTCACTAGCTAACCTTAAACGTGACAATCTGCAAAGAAGCAAAACTAAATGATTACACACAATCAACCCAAACATCATGCTCAAATTGTAAACAACATCTGCAGAAATCTGGTTTTGCTGTTTACTCTGCTCTCACTGAGATGATCTTGCAGCCCAACTAAAGCTTTCTTGGACTTGCACTGACTTGGACTGGCTCCTCTTCATCTCCAGACATTCCCCATCCTTGAAAACAGGTTTTAAAAACAAAATTGAAAGGCCCACCTACACCTGAAGAGGAGAGCACGGGAAGATGGTGAACTAACTCTCCACCATCTATTTCTTGTCAAGTAGTTCACTCTCTCCTTGGATGAACAGGCTTTGGGTCCTGGTGGCCCAAATTTTGCATGTGCTTGGGAAGCAGTGTCTGGCCTTTGGAAGGGGGCTGCTGGAAGGGCAGGAGGCTTCAGCACAGAAGACAGGCTGTCCAAAACAGTCCAAAGTGAGCACAAAGCAAAAGATAGCCTACTTTCCTTCCTGAGCATCAATGCCTGACATTTTATTCCAATTTATATTAGATTACTTAGCAACAGTGAAACTGATTCCTTTTGTGTCTCTGCCACAGCAGCCATTTCAGTGGCTTCCTCTACAGCCCCTGTCCCTAGAACACTCAGCGACTATACACCTCGCTGGCCTTCAAACAGACATCACAGCCCCTACTCAGGAAACCTTGCTGGCCAGCAAGACACTAGCCAGAACCTTCTTCTGGGAAGACTTTTTTTTTCACCAATCATGTGTCACTAGAAATTCTTGTGATACCCAGGTGAAGCATCTGCCATGTTCTCCGATGTGGAACAGCCTTTGCAACAGACTCCCTCTAGCATCTGATAGTTTTGTGTACCTCTAAGAAATCATAAAGAAAAGAAAAGCAATCTCTTTCCATTAATCACTTTCCATTTCCACTGTTACAGACTTCTGGATCATGCCCAGTTAGATCTTTTGGAACATTGTTTAAAAAACAATTCACCTTTGGAGATGGGAGGGAGCTGAACAGACTGTTTGGAGGAATATCCCTGCCAATACAGCTTCAGATCAAACATGTAGAATTGCCTGGGAGCAACACCCTTCTTTCCCCAAGCACGATTCCTAAGGCAGTGAAGTCTTATGTACTCAAAACCGTCTTCAAATGCAGATCTAAAAATTACTGCAGTGGAGCAAATGACACTCGTGGATAGAAAGGCAACATATCAAATTTCTGTCCCAGCAGCATCACTCACAAACTATGGGATTAGCTGCACAAATTGACTGACTTGCCTCTAGATGTTGATCCTCTACTGCCATTTACAGACACCTCCTCCTCCCTGCCGCATGATGCCTCATCTGCCGGAGATCCTCCTGTCACCTCTCTCCTGCCAGCTTTCCTTGAAATTGCCGCTATGGGAAGCAGAAAAATGCCCCACACTCAAAGCTATTTGCACCGTACCAGCTAGGTCAGCTGTCCCAGAGGTGGCCACACTACAAACCAAGCTCTGACAGTTTTGCTACAGCAGATCTGAAAATGGACATATTAATTGTGAAACTGGTCACAAAACTAGTCACGAAGCCACAGTAAGGTTTTGCTAAAATACTGGAAGCATTGCTGTTTCTCTTCTGTAGGGGTCTAAATAAAGCAGTGTTTCTCTTTTTTTTCAGGATGCTGCACACAGTATTTTCATAACTTACTTCTGCTTCTTGTACTACTTCTGAATACTTTACCAACTATTCTCCCCTAGCTTTTTTCTGATGTGCCTCCTCCGCTTATTTACTCACTTCTTCCTTTATGAAGAGTTCTGTCTCTCTCTTCTGAACTGATTCTCTCTTGACCACCTGGCTCATCTGTCCTCTCTTTTTCTAACATCTCCCTGGACTTCCTAACTCTGCAGCTTCCTATCACCTTGTAATATTCAGTTCCCAATTGTCCACATGACCTCCTGTGATGTTTTAATTTATATGTTAGCATTAAATAGCATTAGTACTTGTTAAACTCAAGTATTTTAGGGTGACACTCATTTATTCTCAGTGTAACTTCCTCTTTTACCAAAAATTCAGTCTTGGTTGTTTCTTAGCAACAGTTTTATCGGAACAGATTTGCATGGAAATCAACTACTCTCAAAAAGGAACTGCTAAAGGAAGCTGATAACATAGCCTTATTTCTGACCACCATTAGAAGCAAACACTACAAAGCAGAATAAAATGGTGTTGTAATTCTGTATTAATCTAATGAACATGTGTAGAACATTAGCACCAACTGAAGTAGAAGACCATATAAACTTCCCTAATTAGCATATCTCTGAGTTGATCTGCAAAAATAATCTTCTTACACTCAGAGACTGCAAAACAAAACAAACCATGCACAGCCACAATCCTCTCTTGCGCTGGACTAGATTCAAAACTGGAGTCTGCAATGGTCACACACAAACAGGTCTCAAAGGACCAGACTGCAAAAGGCAGACACGTGCACTTCGCATGTGCACGAAAAATGCACACCCTCACTTCAAGCACACCAAGGTTACTAAATAACCAAGAATCAGACTTCAGTGCAGGAACATAATCACTTAGTGTTTCATTCTCTGGCATCCCCACATTTACGCCATAATTTCAGTAAACTGAAAGTTTTTCATTTTCACAGTCTTTCGAAAGAATCCATTTCCCCAAAGATTTTTCTACACCTTACTTGACTTTGCCACATGAGGTTTTTCTTTTTTTTTTTACCCAAAATAATGTGCTAAGCTCCAACTAGCTAGCTCATCAAAAATGTAGAGGAAAACAAATTTGAGGATAGGATGAAAGAGTGAAACCAAACACGAAGCGTGAAATCCTATGAACAGAAAAAGTGAAATAGGAATATCGAGAGTCTAATTCCCTTCATCTTAATATCAACCGAGAGTAATTTATTAAATTGATAGTGGTGCAAAATCCCTATGAATGACAGCGGAATCAGGACTGCTGTCTTTGTATTAAGAATGATGATAACCTTTTTGGCAAATGAAGTCTTGTGCTGCTGTGGCACTTAGTTGTGTCACTGAAAGGCAGCATCTATAATATATGGCTGCACGTGAATTATGTTAGGAATGGGTTAAAGTAATAGATCTGTATTATTCCCAAGAGGCAACGCCAAAAAGGTAATTGCCCATATTTGTACCACTACATTATAGAGAATGACAGTTTCATGTCTTCCTAATGTTAAACTGGAAAATCTATAAAATCCATTTCTCTTTCTTGCTGAGAAATTAATATAGGACCAAAACGTGAAATTCCAACTCTAGTCATGCTCAGACAAAACTCCAACTGAAGTCAGTGGGAGTTTTGCCAGGGAGAGGATTAAAGATGGTACGATTTGCTGCGTGTTACCAGAAATGTAAAAGCTACGGAGCTAGGTTTTCATTACGGTGCTGCTGGGATTATTAAAATCAGCAAGATTTTGGTCTTTCACCTTTCAGTCGTGCAGTCACGTGGACTTGCAGAGGAGGGATGGATGCAAGGCGGACAAGCCAGCTTGCTGGAGAGCGTTTCACGCTGGGCTGGGAGCCAGCAGAAGTGAATCCCTCCTGCAGCATCTCCCTTCCCTCCTCCTCTTTAAGGCCCGACAAAAAGCAGGAAAGGGGCAAAGAAGCAAGCCTGGATCCTGAGCAAACAGCACTAGTTGGAGGCAATGCAGCATGTTCATCATCACAAAAACCTACTGAAGCCATCCACAGTATCTGCGCTGTTCCAGCACCGGGAGCACGCCTGGGCGCACACCCCTTTGGGAGGCTTTAAGCTGGGCTCTGTGCCACAGAGATAAGACACCTCAGAAGACAGATGGCAGGAAGCAGCCAACATGTAACAGCTTCATTGGTCTTCTGCCAGGGGCGGCTGGACCACACTGGTAACCAGAGGAGCCCGTTATCCCTAGGGGGGTACCTGGCTCTGCAGGGAGAGGACGCTGCACTGCCTTGGGGTCCTCGGGTTTTGCTGGCTGCTCCCTCTACTTGGTCATGTTACCTTAGATGGATACAGAAATTCATTTAAAATGAGTACACGGTTCATCGACTCAGTGGTTGGGATGGTTTTGTTATCCAATACAGTTTCCAAAGGCATTAGAATTTGGTTTGTTAAGACAGCACCAACTTCTCTTACTCCCCCAGCTAATTTCTCCTTGATTTCATGATGTGGTAGCAAAACCCAAGGAACAAAGATATGACAACTTGAAACTGCTAAGTTATCTAACCAGCCTGCAAAATGAAGCAAAAATTAAGTCCTGAGCTACTCACTCATTTAAGTTTTTATGAGAAAGCAAGAATAACATAGGATCTGACTACAGATGTAATTTTTAAAATGAAATTTCATTTTCAAGAGTATGATTGCAACAGATTTCTGATGTTTTGTATCACTAGCAATGCCATCTGGCACCAATTTCATTTCAAATTGCCAAGCAATTATTGCTAAAAAATTAACTAATATTCACACCCAGGGATATTTGTTATAATGCATAATGAAAAAATATATCTTTAGGGACCACCATCAACTTGTAAAATAAAGATCAATACAGTAGTAATGATTCAAACACCAGCATAAAGACATTGGTGTCCTGAATTTAAAATAGGCAAGCCCTGTTGAATTAAACTCACTGATCTGGGATCTAAAGCAAGTTTCAAAGCATATATCATACATAAACTCATTCAATACTAGTAGTAAAAAATGAGATTACTTTATTCACTATGTTAGTAACACATGACTAAAACTGTAATATATAGCACTATTTTACACCTACATAATCTCCTAAAAGATCATTTAGTAGAAAAAACGAAACTACAGATAAATACAGATCTTACATGGAATCTGGCTATTATGGATTAAACACCACAAAAACCTTACAGTTTTGGAATTGAAATTGCATTGCTTCATTTTGTTGGCATTTCCTTTTTACGTTAAATGTCTGGCAAGACCTAAGATGTTTACTCCTACAAATGTTCACAGACAGTGAATTTCAAGCTTTAAATTTTACCATTCCCAAATAGTAGGGAGTAGTAGTACTTACAAATGGCAAATATTTAAGTTGGTCTCTTAGCTGATGTGAATTGGTTAAAGGATCTGGCTCATACCTTTCTCAGTCTCTACTGATTTTGAGTTCCTCATGGTTTTGCATCCCATGGAGATATATTCACTCCTGGACAGACTGATCTGTTAGCATTTTACAGTCACATGACATAAACATAAACGCAATGCGAGGAAAGACATGGGAGAATCAGGCTGCATAAGCTGTGCACTTGCAATTGCGATGTGTAGGTAGCAATGACAAAAAGTTTCAGAATGCTAAAGAAAGCAGTTACACATTACTCAGGGACAATTTAATGTGGTACACTAACAGCCCTCTCTAGAATCCTGAAGCAGATAAAATTACTTGAGTAAGGGAAGGATGTGACTCCAGGCAGGACCACACACGCATGTACAATTTCTCCTGTCCGTAACTGCAGTGATGACAAAAATCGCAGACACATAAACGCCCCTGATTTATTTTATAGGGGAATACAGTGCTGTGCTCTATCTGGGGTCAGAGCCAGGGCTCTGGTGTAACAAGGCAAGCATCTGCACAGACTCTTTGCATCCCGCAACATGCAGACGGAATTCCTTATGAATGCAGCGAGTTAAAATTACATTTATATTCTGTATTAAACAAATAAATCTCACAGTTGCCTGATTTATGGTGCCTGAAGCAAGACCTGCATGTCTCCAAATGGGGAAAAAAACATTAGAAGTTTTTTGGAATTTCCACTCCCCTCCTAGAGACGATCAAACCCTTTGTAATTAGACTGATGACAGGATAACTCAGTCTTTCTGCCATCAATCCTCAGCCTCTCTGCTTTGTCTGCCAAAGGTTGCCCTTTCCTGGCAGGAGTATCTGTCCCCTGGCAATCACTGATCAAACTGCTATCATGTGGGCCATCTAAAAATCACTAGTGGTTACAGCCACTCGCACCATGGGCAAAGTTCAGACCAGAACCCATGAGCAAAAAATGTTAGAGCCCCACAGTTAAGAACAACTGCCCCCAGAGGCAACACCATCACCTCCTAACAACAGGTAACACCTTCACCTGGGTCCCAGAGTAGTCGAGTTCAACAGCAACAGGGTTATAATACATTTGGATTCCAATGAAGTGTGAAGTAGCAGCGGGGAATGGAAACTTGGCGTCCTCTTTAGAAAGGAAAAGCAGTTATGATAAATCTTTGCCTTCCTCTTGAAGAGGCACGTGGCCCTTCATGCATTTTTTAGCACAATGATGAAGAGTGATAAAATGTGACTCTGTACCTGGAAAGAGATTATACCAACTCCCAAGGGAAAACCAATGCTGACATACGGGAAAAGGTAACCTGTTTTACCACACAGCAAGTAGAAGGCTGGTCTCTGCGCATTCTGCTTCAAAAACCATACCTCAAATGCCTGGTGGTTACTGGAGAAAGGAAATGCTCGGGCAATTCACAGTCGACTTACCTGATTTTGATTCATACTCTCACAAGCAAACAAATGCAGAGTTGATTATTTGGGTTATATTCTAAAAACATTATATGTATTGAAAAATGAGACAGCTGAGCAATTAGTAATAACACAGAGTTACTGCTTGTGTGGCAGAAGCCTTCACCAGACCCATCAGGGACTGAGATATCTATCACTGGGCTACTTGGTACCCAGAAGACAGACTTCACCAAGACAGGCAGACAGCTATATTACAACACAGAAGTAGTACGTCAGACTGCAAAAAAAATTACTTTTGGCTTATAAAAGATAAAACTAAGAGAGAAACTAACTTCCTAGGTCTTTCATCTAATCACGTGGCATTAGTAGAAAATCAGTGAGCAGGGCTTACCTTGCGGAAGCCAACACTGATATTCTTTCATACTTTAACTTTCGCCTCTCATTTTAAGGCAACATGCACTGTTTTGAATCTGAATGAAAATGGCAGTCTTACATAAATGTTTTCTTCTACAAAGCATAGACTTATCAAGACTTCACATTCTGTTCTAATTCTAATAGTTAATCTATGTACAGGTACATACAGCCCTTGAATTTTTCCTAGGAGTCTTAAGACATTTAACAGAAGTGAACCAACTTCTTATGACTATGCATTTAGGTACA
>WAAD01009226.1:1211-12639 GCA_013389945.1 Fregata magnificens
CCCATCGATCCAGCCTATCCAGATCCCTCTGCAGGACCTTCCTTCCCTCGAGCAGATCGACACTCCCACCCAGTTTGGTGTCATCTGAAAACTTGCTGAGGGTGCACTCAATCCCCTCATCCAGATCATTGATGAAGACGTTAAACAAAACCGGCCTCAGAACTGAGCCCTGCGGAACACCGCTCATGACCAGCCTCCAACTGGATTTAACTCTGTTCACCATCACTCTCTGGGCTCGGCCATCCAGCCAGTTTCTTACCCAGCAAAGAGTATGCCCATAGAAGCTGTGAGCTGCCAACTTCTCCAGAAGAATGCCATGGGACACGGTGTCATAAAGAACTGCAACACATGGGAAGGACCCACATTGAAGAAGTTCATCGAGGACTGTCTCCCGTGTGTGTGGGGCCACACGCTGGACCCTGTGAAGAATGTGAGGAGGAAGGAGTGGCAGAGACAACATGTGATGAACTGACCACAACCCCCATTCCCTGTCCCCCTGTGGCACTCAGGGAGGAGGAGGTAGAGAAAATCGGGAGTGAAGTTGAGGCCGTGAAGAAGGGAGGGGCAGGGGGGAAGGCATTTTTAAGATTTGGGTTTTTTTCTCATTATCCTTCTCTGATTTGATTTGCAATAAATTAAATTAATTTCCCAGAGTCGAGTGTGTTTTGCCCGTGACGGTAATTGGTGAGTGAGCTCTCCCTGTCCTTACCTTGACCCACAAGCCTTTCATTGTATTTTTCTCCCCTTGTCCAGATGAAGAGAGGGAGTGATAGAGTAGCTTGGTGGGCACCTGACGTCCAGCCAAGGTCATCCCACCATAGAATTAAATAAACGTGTCTTTACTATTACACTACACATGCTATTTATGAAATACTGAATAGTTCCAGATCCAGGACAGATAACCCATGCAATGTATCTTTTCATTTTGACATTGTTCTGATTTCCCAGACATGTTGTCAAACACACAACAATATATATAAACAGACCAAGCATTCCCAGGCTGTATGAGAAAATACCAAGGAAGACAGGGCCAAAAAAATCTTACAAACGTCAAGACACTTGTTACCAACTATTTCTCCTATTTGTTTATGAAAAAGCCCTGCTACACTTTGAGAAACTTGAGTGGTTTTGAAACCCCATGTTTTTGATGAATCTGTATACATCACTGTTCATCTGTTGTTACCTTTCAAGCATTTACCACATGATTTTTTTCAATATTTCCCTCCATATTTTTCTGGATTCTAAAGTTGGAATGATGAATCTGTAATTTCATCACTTCCCTTTGCTCTTTTTGGAAAGATAGGAAGCACATTTGTTTTTCTTCAGACTTCAACCCTTTCAGCCTTTACACATGTTGAGAACATAATCTTTAATGGCTTTAGTGAACATCACCCAGTTCACTAAATATTGCATGATAAAATTAATGAATATTTCCTAATTCTGTCAGTTTTTTACTCAACAAATTCTGCCAGCTCTAGTTCACGTGTCACAGAAGCAGTGTATAGATGCATACGCTTATCTTGAATTTCACAGGGCTACCTTGTGAAAATTGTATGGTACAAAATAAGACAGTGATTCCACAGTTAGAAAAGCTTCAGTTCAGATTCTTTTTAATAGAATATTGACTGACAATGACATTGTGTCCCTTTCTTCCTGCTTCATTCTCCAAGGTACTGATGTATGTATAAAAACTATATAAAACTTTGAAAGGCATACAATAAAAGATTTATTCAACAATATCTTAGTCTGTGCAGTGATTTTTGATTAATTGGGTCATTATAACACATTCATTTTGCAGGAATATCGCAGATGCTTGTCATCAAGGTGACTACTAAAAGGGTACCAAAAATGTGACATGAGATGTATTCATAGCTGGAGGAGCATAAGATAACTTGAATATGAAAAACATTTGAATGATAAAAGATAAAGCAATAGTTCACTGCCTAAAAATATATTCTACACATATACAAGTAGACAGCACACTTCCAGGTGTAAAATCCGTGTAAGAAATTTCAGAACCACATGAAATTGTGTTTTCATTGAGTACCTTGGAGTTGCTAACCTGTCCTCTGCTCACTAATCCATCTCTCCTAGGATTCGTTTTGACTTTCTAAGCCCCTAAGTATCCTCAAACAGCTGTCACTCTTTAATTAAAATTCCTAGAGGAATGTTTTCTGTCCTGCGTCAAAATTACACTGGACTGCACCCAGGTTGGACAAAACTTAGTCCTGGACCAGAAACAGATTTGAGTTTCAATATTCGTGACTTCTCATGGCTAGCGTAGGTGTTTTATGTACTTGGAAAGCTAAGTATCACAGCTCTTCAAATAGTGTCAGTTCCATGAATAAACACCTAAAATATTACTTTATGTTTTCAAATACAATCTTCACCTTATTAGTCTGTCTTTTCACAAGTAGCAAAATATGTACCCAGTTGGGAAAAATATTTGAAATCTATAGTTGTGATAGGTAGATAGAAATCATGGCAGATTTCTCAGATCTAGATTCTTTTCTATTGCCCTTAGTTAATAAATAACAAATTAATTTACTTTTATGAATATCTTTGAGGTCCTTGGATTCCTTACATGTACATTGGATTTATTATCAGATGATATCTTTCCGATGTTTGGAAGACCAAGCTCTGTAATAATTTTGAGAATACATGTTCTGTTTAGATATGTTGAAAAAGCCTTTTCTGCTGAACTAGTTACACCTAAGGCAAGCAGATATGGTAGAATTCTCTTTCAGCCTCTATATAGATCAGTATGCGGTGTAATAGTGCTCTTTCTGCACTATGTATGAAGTCTATGAGAATGTATTTGATTTGACCATTAGCTATCAGTTTCAAGCTAATGAAGGTAATTGTTTCGTTTGTTTCAGTTCTGTGCCAAAATGAAAAGAAATGAAAAAAAACCTGTCACAGTTCTTCACAATAGGAACCAAGAATAGCAACAACAAAAAAATACCTACCACAAGTCAATACAGCAGAGCCATGACAGGCCTCTGTTTTAGCTGAAAGGCAGTGCAACCTTTGCTAGGTGTGTGTATGGTAAAAGGAGAGGAAAAACGTCAGCCAGCCATACATAAACTAGGAGATATGTTGTATTTACAGCTGCTGCTTCTCTGAGGAAATACCTGACTCAAACAGCAAGAGAATCACAATATTATGGTGAAAGTTATAAAAGTCCCATTGACTTTGGAGTTGAAATATAAACTTTAGATTGTAAATAAAGCTCACTGGTGCTTAACATTGCAAAGAACTGGTATGGTTCTGAACAACCTGTGCATAAAATCCACTGTACACTGGAAAACTTACCTTTTGAATTCACTGATGTCTTAAACTTATGTCCCACATGTTTAAGAATTGTGCTATAAGAAGACAAGAAAAGTCTGGTCCAGCCATGTTGTCATTTGTATTAGTATTATCTGACCCATGTGGACATAGCTATAGACCAATCTTCGCCTAACATCACGCTAAGCAATGAGAAAACGCAAATTATATGAAGTCTCCAACCCAGAGAGCTTGAATTTCCATTTTTTAAACACCAGGCACATTTACAGGGTTAAAGAAATAAATATTAACTTTTCCTTAGTATCTCATTAATATCTTCTTTTTTCCCCCTCTTACAGTGGTAGATTTTTCTAGCTTTTAACAATGCATTGCCAAGCAACAACCTTGGAAAGGTATTTGTCTAACATAGAGCAGAAGTTTTACTGATATTCCATATTAATACTTTCCAAATATTTACTTTCTGTAACACCACAGTAAACTCCTACAGGAATGGAATACAAGGGAATTCAACAGCACACAGCATAAACTCCACATTAATAGTTTTGTTCAGGTTTGGGTGTCTCCAAGAACATGCCCAAATCCAACCCTAATATTCATCCAAAAGATTCATAAGTACATGAAAATACCGAAGTGAATAATTTTCTCTCAGGATATCAGGAAATCTGTTTTGTTAAAAAGAAATGGATATTTGTCTTGAAAGCTCTTGACTCCAAGACCTGAAGCTAGTGAAATGTACATGTCCTTGGTATCTCACAGGGTTATCTCACCAAAGCTTCTTTCTGCTAGCTGTTTCCAAGTTGCTGAATAGGACATCACCTGAGCAATGGAACCTTTATTTCATCAGATTTGAGTTCGTTATTCAAGGGATGGGACTTGAAAGATTTGTGTTACAAGGTCTTCTGGTTAAAAAGTATTGCGCAATTTTGCTAAAATTCTGTTTTTTCAATTTAGAAAGAATAAATCATTTTTTACTGATCATCTCTTGGGGACCGTCATAGTTTGTCTACACCCTGTTTTGAACTCCTCTGTATGTCCACAGGAACCTTGTTTGTAACATTGTGACATCTGACTGGACTGTTTAGAAATAGGGTAAGGATTTCACTGTGCTATGTTGAGTGTTTTGAATATGTATGCATCCTTATCTACTCAGATGGTGTGAAGAACAGTTTCTAAAATCAACAGATTGAATTTGTCCATTGAAAAACAACTAATGCAAGCCATAACAGAAATGATTATTCCAGGTTGAAAATATACACCCTATACTGCTATGCTAATAATGGTAATACAGAAATGAACTATATTTTGCTTTCCTCAAATAGAATATATGTGTCCCTGTTGAACAGGTGAACTGAATATTGAAAGGTTGTTTAACAACGTTCATTAGCACTATTTACATGGGAAACTACTATACATGATCAAAAAATGGAAATTAAAAGTTATTTTTCAGAGTCACATAGATGAAATTAAATTATACTCTGTTTGCACTAGTTGAAGATTTTCTTTTGTTTCAGAATAAGACAGAGAATGAATCAAGCCACAGTTGTATGTTCATATCTTAGCTAAGTCTGTCTCAGGAACTCTCATTAATCAGTGCAAGCATGTGATTGATAAATTGGTAACTCTTGACTCCGTATCTCCTGAACATGTATTTTCGCACTCTATGATTTCCTTCAGATTTCCTCAGAAGACAAAATTGTTGTTGTATTCNTTGTTTGTCAGAATAACACTGATTTCTACAGAATAATTTCAAATGCTATTCCCATAGACACTAGAATATAACAAAAGCTAGGAACCCTAGGCATTCCTTGGGATCTGGTGATTATCACAGAATCACAGAATGGCTGGGGTTGGAAGGGACTTCTGGAGATCATCTTGTCCAACCCCCCTGATTGAGCAGGTACACCTAGAGCTGGGTGCACAGGACCGCGTCCAGGCGGGCTCTGAATATTTCCAGAGAAGGAGATTCCACAACGTCTCTGGGCAGCCTGTTCCAGTGCTCTGTCACCCTCACAATAAAGAAGGTTTTCCTCATGTTCAGCTGGAACTTCCTGTGTTCTAATTTGTGCCCATTGCCCCTTGTCCTGTCGTTGGGCACCACTGAGAAGAGTCTGGCCCCATCCTCTTGACACGCACCCTTTAGATATTTATAAGCACTGACAAGATCACAGTATAGAAATTTTCATCAGGTTTTATGTAATTTATATTTGTAATTCCACCACAATAAATCAGTTGTATCTTGCATTTCTCTGTATCATTGTGTAAGGGCATTCAGGGTTAATCACACTTTGCAGTTTAGCTTGCCACTGTTGCTTAGTCATTTCCCCAACAGCCTGTCTCTCAGACTGCTATCCTCTGCCAATAGGAATTTGATCTGAGGAATATTTTAAGCTATACTTCAGCCAGCAAATGTTTCTGAAAATTCCTTCTCATTGTCTCTTTCATGTGAAATCTCTCAGTTTCACTTCTCAAACTTTCTCAATGAGTGCAAACAAATACAAGCGTTAAGACAAAAGCATGGGTTTTAGGTTAATAAATCACATGTATCCAAAGCATGTGATTGCAGAGTTCACTGTAATCTGTGCCTTGGCACTCGATTCTGTGGCAACTTCCCTTCCTGACTTGCCATCCTATTGTACTTCCTTCACCACACAGGAATCAGGTAGCAAGCAAGCCTTTCAGGTGGCAGGCTGGAAACACAAAAGGATCACCTTTTCTGACAGGAGGTAGTTAGACTGTAGACTTTGCTGTCACAGGGTATTTAGGTTGCTCAAGGCCTCTATAGTTACAAAAAGCATTTAGACAAATTCCCAAATGAAAAAGGCAAAGAGGGCTGTCAAGCACTGTGACATCACTTCTGCTTCAAAACTCTCCGTGATACAGATTACCGGAAGATGGGTAGTGTTACTGGGGCACTTTCAGTATATGTTGCCTTTGTTCTCCCATTTGGCTTTTAACATATGATATTGCCCAGCATCAGAAACAGAATACTTGTTAGGATCACATCTCCTGTCTGAGATATGATCTTCAGCTGTGCAACCTTAAAAATGCAGCTCTTGTTGGCTTTTTCAGTATATCCAGATTTGCCCACCTTAACATCAGCATCTCCTTTGATCAGCTTTCACTGTGTCCTAAACTGCATTTTTCTTAACCAGCTCCTTATAGTATTTTTCTTTAATACTAGTTTTTAATTTTTTTTTCACTTATACATTTCATTAGTGTAGGAATTTTTGTCCCACAGATTAACAGCTCATATATTATTGCTGATTCTAATGTCAACACATGCAATATCCCATTATAAGCAAGTGGACTGCTGTTGATCAGACGCTGCAGTCTCTTCAGACTTCTATCAGGTTAGGAGGATATTCACAGGAAAAACAATTTTGAATACATTTGTGATTAGAGATGGAAAATATGTCTCTGTCTGCTGGGGTTTTTTTTCACTTTAGTCACTTGTGGCTGTCTATTCCCCTATGTAATATATCAGAAAACAAAGCTATCCTGTGCATCTGAGGCTTAAATGTATCCTTGGCAAGAGCAGATCCCAGAACCAAACATTCGAAAACTAAAGTTTCACTTCTTCCCTAGTGTCTGTATGTTGACAAGTGCATTATGATCCGTTTGGGTAAAGGCTCTTCAAGTATTTGTCAGTAAGATCTATGTTTAAACATTGGGATGAAACCTCCTAAGCAGATCAGATTACAAGAGTGAACTGTCAAAGAAAGGAAGTTATCAGGTAAGCACAAATCTTTCAGTGTCTTCCACATTCACAGGGAACAGGCACATCTGCAGGATTTCTGAAGCTGTAGTTTCTCAGTCTAGACTGAAAGGACACATTATGCAAATGGTGGACAATTCTTAATGCCAGATTTCTTAGGACCTAGGGAGTTGGTCCCTAAGGAAGCATACAGCAATGCTTCAAATATAACACTGGTGAAGATTGAAAGCTGAAGTTCTGCTGCTTTGGATGATCAATAGGGGTATACCGAACATTTTGTTAGAGGCAGCATAGGTATTTTTCAAACTTTGAAAGAATAAGAATTGAGAATATTGAAATGGTGCTTGCATTGCATACATGCAATATGCCAACTGGTGCTTGTGCTCTCCAATACTTTGTTCGTTCAAACTGGCAGCCTACCTAGATCTAGAGATAATTTTTAAATGGATTTATGTTTTAATTACTCTCCAGGTTTACCCTCACGCATTATCTCGTGTCACAGGTGCAGCACTCAATCTTGACTCAGTGTCTGTGGTTTGAATCAGATCCCATCTTGTCTCTGTCAGCTATGGCAAACTGACTCTGAGCCAATGCTCTATGGGCAAGTGCCAACTGCCTATTCATCACCCCTCTAAATACTGAGTAATTCGCATGACTACTGGGATGGTGAAATAATCTCAGAGGATGAGGAGCCAGCAACATGAGGTATTTATAGATGGGTGTGACGACAGTTTTTGACAGGCTGTACATATCTGTCCCTAGGAGAAGCCTATCCAAAAACCCTGCTCAGATAAGTGAGACTTTGATGACATCTGCCCAGCTCTAACATTATATGATTTTGATATGTGCAGGGAAAACAAGGGAAAGTACTGACAATTGTCATGGAGACGGGTCACCTAAAAGCTCTGGACTACACTTGGCCTGTTGCAATGGTTAGGTATGACATGGGGAAAAGCAAAGAAGTACAGCTGAATATTAACAGCTTTACATTCTTGCAAGAAGTAACATCCTTGGAACAACTAATTATGAAGGTAGCAACCACTAATTCGCTTCAGTAATACACAAAGTCAAACAGAGTGGCCCAGGATGATGTGACCAATGAGGCCTTTGGTGACTCATGCAGACCATCTAAATTAGAAAGAAAAAAATAAGGAAGACAGTGGTGCCTCAGGGTAACAAATCCATGGGTGCCCTGCACCATGCAGAAGGCTGACCACAAGGCTAAAGCAATGCATGAGGAAGCTGGTCTGCCAGCCTGGGCTTGGGAGTACCAGGTGCCTGGGGTCAGGGCCTGATTTCCTTAAGTCCCTGGTGCTGGTTGTGGCCAAACTTACGACATCGATAGTTGTGAACAGGCTTTGTACAGAGCATGCATGTGTGTGTGTCTTTGAGTGGGAGAATAGGAATCACAACTGGCTTGCTATTTTGATCCCTCTTAGAGAATAAATTTTAGATTTTATGCCACTGAGATCTCTCCTTGCAGATTCTCTAGCCCGAATTCCTCTGTCACAATATCTGTGACATCTGTATCTGTAACTGCCTTCTAAAAATTGCTCAATTTTAGACAGCAGAAGGCCATTACAGACAGATGAAAAATCAAGGATGGCCCTCTTCAGAATTACTTTTTATTTCCACTATTTTTAAAACATATCCATTCCTTCTGCCTAACTAGTTCTATTACTCCCTTTTGCCAAAATAGATATACATAGTGTTCTTTTCCCCCTCAGATAAAAGCCCATCTTTTTTTCTCTGCTTCCCTTCATACATTTCTTTGTATCCCTCTGGTTACGTTTGAGTTTTTTCCTCAGTGGTCAATAGTCCTTTTACTTTCAGATTACTGTAACAGTGATAATAGTCAACTTACCTGGGGCTAGGGAATCCGAAAGACCTACCAATAGGACATACATTGACAACAGAGAAATCTGCCAGGCAGAGCGTAGAGGATGAGTCTCCTGTTCGAGTTTGCCCTTGGTCCCATGCAGGTGAAAAGCTCATAGTGCCCACATCTTGGTCTCTGTCTCCTCATGATCTCATCAGATGAAATACCAAAGCGGGCTGAGGGGAGTACAGCAGCTGGGCTGGGATGTCCAAGAATCCTCTGGGAGTGTGAAGTCCCAGACGTTTAGCAAATGTGACTATTAGATACACTCAAAGAATAGAAGCATTTGAACTGAAAACGTTTAGAGTCTAGTCTTTCTCCCAGGCACATTAGAGCACTTTCTCCTACGCTTGAACTAGTCTTCTGGCATTAAAACTTTTTGTCTTTTCCTTAAAACACGTTTAGCTATTCATCTTGACATCTGGAGCAAGGAAAAAAGAGGTAGTACTAATCTAAGTTAAATCTGACTGGTAAGCTGCATCTGCTTGCTTTATTAAAGAGGCCAAAATAATATACCTCAGAGGAGTGAACTGTTTTGTTGGTAAACAGAGCACAGAAGAAAGAATAATGTGAATCAGATATATCTGTGCTCACTTAAATGTTAGCAGAGCTGGCGGTGCCTCAACCAAGACAAGACTTACAACATTTTTCCCTATCAAGTAAGAGCAAGGCATTTGTTCTTTACCCCATAGCAACGAGCCAAGTGTAAAAGTCTTAGTGTGATCAGCCCATTCGGCATGTGGGATTTTTTCAAATCTCACAGACGAAGTGCCAGGCTGAAAACATAACCCCCACAATATGTGTACCCTTTGCTTTTAATCTGTATCCAAGGCACAGCCCTGATCTAAATTGGGGTGAGCAAGATGCACAGAGATGGAGCACTGTTACATCTCCAGACCAGGAAGGGCAACTGTGTCAAAACACTTTAAGTGTCTTTAACTTGTCATTTTTGCTTTTAACTTGCCTTTAGTGTGCATTGCGTCTAATTTTGTCACTGCACATCAGTGGAGTTAATCCTGTGGGAAGCATGATTTGTAGAGCAGACTGTGGAGAGTAGAACTCTGCATGTGTCTGTTTGTTTGTTTGTTTCAGTCTGACTGTCCCTTTTTTCCCAGAACTCTGGACATAACTTCCAGTTCTTTAATTTCCTTGTATTCTTTATGAGTGTCCCAGTGTGTGTGCATGCTAGTCCATGAAAGCTGTTATTACAGCTGGTCCATTCCTATTATGTAGTTACTACAAGGCTTCCTCTGAGTTTTTTAGGAACATATCAGATATCTTTTGTGTCTTCCCTTCCCAAAGATGATTTTCTCACTGTTCTTACTGACTCTGCCCTTTGACCATCCACTACCTAGTTTCAGCCTGAGGAGGGCTGTAATCATTCCGGCATTTTGCAAACGTAGGGGATGAACAAAATCAGTTGCACAGCCCAAAATGGCAAACCATTTGTACACTGCTGCGGGGCAATGATTTTGTATTCTGATGCAATGAGAGCAGCAAAATACTGCAGTATTTATAGTAAATCTAATTGAAGCATGAAGCAAAATGTGTTTTAGAGATAGCAAAACTTTCTAGGGAAATTGAGACAGAGTAGCAGTATATGGAAATATTTACAAAATAAAAGGGAACCTATCAGTGGATAAAATAAGTGATGTAACAAGGAAGAAAGTAGAAAACAGTACACAAAATATGATTGAATCCCACCCTTGCTCGAGATGTCATCCCCAGTTATTCTGAACCTTCAGCTTTATTTTCTTAGGAAATAGGCAGGGGGAATGATGACTCTTTTCAGGTAGACACACTGAACCCATTCCCTACCACATAAAGCAGCAATTCATTTGTGCTACTGCTGTCTGTCATTGTGTTCCATTTTTTTCTTTCTTATCACCTTGCTTAAACTTGAAGGAAGCAGAAAGTTCACCTATGTCATTTGCTGGGAGCTGAAATTCTTTCTCAGTTTCTTAATGGAGGCAAGAATAGCTCCCACGATTGAGCACTAGGTGTCCTGAGGGTTTCTTGATTAGTAAAAGGAGATGACAAGACTGGAATATATTAAATCTGCTGCTGTCTCCTGGCATCATTTATAGATTCTCCGTCAACCCACAAGATCCTCTATTACTATGAACAGTGTAATTAGTTTATAATTAGAAGTTAATCACAAATCTATAGAAGAAGCTTCCAAATATTGACAATGGTTAAGAAAGTGAAATTACCATATGCACCTAATTAATTGCTGGTTTGAAATTTGTGAAAGGAAATGAATTCTTAAAGCACCTTATAATCCCAGCAGCAGAAATTGTTCTTTCTTACTTCCAGCTTCAGCAATTATTTGTATATCTCTGATGTCCTGAAGGAGATGATTAGGTCAAAATATAAAAATAGTGTTTTCAGTCTAGTTCAGTTCTGTTCTGAAAAGTGTGTTAAAACAGCACTTTCCTATGCAAAAGATTGGTTCCCTCTATGTATTCCAAGTCCTCTTTCCACACTACTTTCACCTTCCTGGGGCTGCAGGGAACACCTGAGAAAGGAAGAACAGTCAAACA
>WAAD01009227.1:13612-41062 GCA_013389945.1 Fregata magnificens
CCGATGAAGTGACAGGGTGGGGTTGGCGGGGGCGGGGAGGGGAAGTTTAGTTTTGTTTTTCAAAATTGAGAGGTGGCAGGGTACGAAACGCAGGCTGGAAAGTGGAAAAGCGCAGCCTGGGTCCTCCCGGGTTCTTCGTGAGGTGAAAAGCGTCAACGGCCTGCACGTCTGCAGGGGAGCGGAGCAGCCGGCTTCACCCTGGTTACAAACACCAAGGCGATGGACTCTTTTGTTTCCAAGCGTGTGTTTAGAGGGAAACACGACAGGATTTCCAAACCTGAGGGGATAGAAAAAAAGACCATGGATGAAAAAATAATCTCTCTCCATCACCCTTTGAACTTCGGAGCTGGAAAACACTAGATGATACGATCAAAAATACATATTTTTAAGGATAGAAAACTGCCTCAATGACACTGAGTTTTTATTTAAACACTCTGCATGACTTACTCGTAAGCCCTGCCCTTTAGATGAAGCTAGAAAAGGAAGTCTCAAACCATTCTTAATTGCCAAATAATTTTGATGAAATTAGCATGACCGAGGGAATGAGCTGGTACACCCCGTAGTCCAGAATGCGTTCCCGTGCCGATTTTTTTGCTCGGAAGTCAATCGTCGTACAAACAAGTGTATAGTATAAGATGCTGTGCTGCTGTAGTCCTTGCTTAAATCCGAGCGACCTGTTTCACAAAGCTAACCGTTACCAGTTCCCCGTCGCTGAGCCTGCTGAAGAGAGTTGCCTATTGTAAATGTGTCATTGCAGCAACAGCCAGCTGGCACGTCAGCATTTCCATTGCAAACCTATTTTTAAAGGTCTGTAACTCAACCACGGAAGACAAATGTTTTGGACTGAAACGGGGAGTGTGTACCAGGAATGTTCATCCTTCAGAAAACAAAAAGTGTGCAAGAAAATGGAGGACCAAAGTTACCAGTACTTAATATCAAGAGAGAATTTACATTTCAAATATAGAACTGTTTAGGCTAGGTCGCTTGTAAACATGATTTTTCTTACAGTAGGATTGTGTGAATATGGAGCTTTTAGAGCAATTAAACGACAGGAGACGAAGGGACAAGCCCCAGCTCCGTGGGCCTTCGGTTCACACACAGCTACCTACCCCGGTGCCTCTGTTCGGATGGCTGGTGTGCATCCACAAGAAGCCAGATGGCCAGATCTTTTCTGTGAGATTAAATATGTATGTACGTGAGCAGTGCCATGAGGCAGATCTTGATTTAAGTATAAAGGAAATCAGGTGAGAAGTGACTTTTTGAAAGTGCTTGAGTGCTCAGCAAGACCTTGTGTCTAAAACTTGCGTTGCAGATGCCATTTCCCTGTGTCTGAAATTTTTTAATGCTACTGAGGCTTTTCCTATTTTCTGAAACAATAAGAGATTGCAGACGAGTGTTCTGCATCCACAAAGTCCTAACACTGTAATATTTGAGAAGTTCAGAGAAAAGCAATAATCAAATAAGCAAGGATTGTTATTCATTTCTTGTCAAAGACTATAAACGGGAAATTGTGATGCATGTAGGTATAATAATGACTGATAAGAAAAAGTAAATTCAGAATTTCTTTTACTCTAGGTCTCACAGCCAAAGAAGCAGAAGGTATTCAATAAAAAGGCAACAACATGTCACTGAAATTTAAAACTTAGCAAGATCTCCCCTCCCAAATGATCTCTGATAGAGAAATAAAACATCAAAAATGTCATAGCAAATCATTAATTTAGGAAGACTAAGGCCTCGTGTCTTGGGTTTCAAATGAATATTTAAATATTATGTATCTGAATATTTTTTGTACCTTTTTCTAGAGCATCTAATCTAGCCTGTGTCCATGACTGTACGGATATCGGATCCCATTTGGTGCACAGTTTTCAGCTGAATATTTTTTAGATTCCAGTACCTTAATTTGTTCAGCAGGTTCTGCCCATTATGCTCCTCAGCAGGTCATTGTGTGATCAGCATGACATTATAACCACTTTTTCCTCCGTCAGGTGCTTTTATTAGATGAAGGTTTCAAGGTAACCAGTTTCTAAATATTTATTCACTTTAAAATTAATTCTGTGACATGGCAAAGTTGCTGAGAATGCTCTTTTACATAGCCTAATAGGAAAAGAATTATAATAATAATAATAAACGGGATCTGCAGCCAAAATTCACCTTGTTCAGTGTCAGTAACGTGAACTCCGACCACTCAGTTGTCCCTTTTATAGACCTCAGGGCTGCGGCAAACTGATAGCATCCATGCTTAGTTTGCTCACTCAGTTTCCCTGAAAGTATCAGTCATACGCTTGAAAACATGAACAGCAGATTATGAGGTTAAAAAAAAAAAATCCCTGCAAGTTTCCTGCATATGATTCCTAGCAGGACATTTCTCGGAGAGGCGTATTACAGAACTGCGTTCCCTCTGAAGCTTTTTGTCAGTCTGTATCAACCTTGTCCCTAAACAAGATTATTTCAGAAGAATCCTGCAAACTTTGTGTTCATTCACCCAGAACATTTCTCAAGAAAGGAAAAATAGGAATATTATCGTCAGGCCAGTGTCTTTTGTTCCCCTCCTCCCCCCCAGTTAATGATACTGGAATCCAAACCACGCTAACCATGGCAAGTACAGCGCAGCTCCACCCTGGAAAGCAAAGCAGAAAACCCAGTGTGAATATAGGAATATGTGAATAGTATCTAGTTCAGCGAGATCTCAGGAAGGAAACTATACAAAAAGCAAAGTTTGAGGAAACTGCCCAAGCTGAGACTGACGTTTTTATTCTGTTTTTACTCTGATGGTAAAGCCCCTGGAAGGGAACAGGTACAAATTTAGGTTTTGTAGATTCAGTTCAAGGCAGACTGTGAACTCTAGTATCGATTGTGAAGCTGGTTTTGCGGGGGATACAGTTAATTTCTCAGGGCAAGTTTATTCAAGTTCACCATCATTTCACCTTTAATCTTCTGTAGAACACTATTTAACCATGCTTGCACAGTCAGAGCAGTACAACTTCCCTGTTGTGTGGACGAATTTACGTGGGTACGAGGCATGCATCTGTTAGCAAAACTAGTTCTCATACGAGAAGGAAAAAGAACTGACCTGATGCATTGAAAATGTATAGTTGCATGCATGTGTCTACGCCAGAATTGTTCCAGAGGAGGAATCAATCTGTAGGTATTTGGATTAAGTTATGGAAGAGTACCATGACAAAATCTTTAGTCAATACTGTGTCAGCCTGAATATGAAATAGAAACATGAGTCCATATCCCATCCTGTATGTACTGATATTTAAAAAATGCAAACAGAGCCAAGCTCATATATGTGTGTGTATTTACAGAAATGTGGTATAAAATATAAACAGCTTGGTGTTGTTAAATGGTTTATTGTATACTTTGCCCCACCCTACAGAGGCAAGAGAAGTCACTTACGTGAGGAAACAGCAAGAATCAGTTTTATACTCGGTTATGGTTATGCTGAATGCATGAAGCACGAGTGAAGAGGCCCTTACTGAATCCCTCCTTCAGCTTGATGATTATATTTTTCCATCTACATCTTTTGTACTTTTGTACCAAGTTTTTAATAGCTCACGGTTAAAAATGGAAGCCAATTTGAGATGATGCTCCTAGGTCAACACCTCCATATTCACTATTTCACTCTCGCCGTCAAAGCAACACTCTTCTCTCGGGCTATTTTAGGACCACAGGACAAACATAGCAGCAAGTTTTGCCACGTTTGTCCAGAATGAGCTAAAGAAAGATCTCAGCCATATGGAAAATACAATGAATTTATCTCTGTTGATCATATTGCATTAAGTAGGGAATGAAAACTGCAGACAGGCACTAGATTTTCTGATGCTTATCTCAATCTTTTTCACTTAAAACTTTTTAGTAGTTCTTCATTTCAAAATGCATTTTGAATTCAAATGTCCGACAAGATTTTTTTTCCCAAAAAAATTGAGTGAATGCTGCAAAGCAGCCACCTGACACATCTCAGAAGTTCTATAGGGTCAAATGAAAAGCTACGTGCAGTCAAATTAAAGATCCGGTATCCCGTCTCCAACGCTGGCCAAGAAATCAGGTGCCAGACAAAAAATACAAACAGGGTAAGCAGTAGCTAAGAATGCTTCTCCAGAATTTGTTTTCAGCCTCCAGCAATCCAGGTTTCATGAGCCAGGGCTGGTATCTTGCACGGAATAGTCTTGATGGGTATTTCTTCCATCAATTTGCCCAAGCCTTCTTGAACGCCTAAATTTTCAGCAACCATAACATCTCGCAAGTTCCACAACTATGCATTATGTCAAAAGTATCTCACTCTGAGCCTGCTGCTTACTTTCATCTAATGTTCCCTAGCCTTACGTTGCAAGGGAGGGTGATTAATTACCTTCTCCGCATCGTTCGTGACTTTATGCATGGTATATATCCCACCTCCCCCATCCTACCGTGCTCTGCTCTGTTTCCCAGGCTGAAGATTCCTGGGCTGTTTAGTCACTCGTAAATGAAGGGTGGGGAAATTCCGGTTTCTCTGTACACATTTTCACTAGTGATTTGGAAGGAAATACAAAAAGCCTACCAATAACGCGCACAAATTACAAAGAGAAAGGAAAGTAATGAGCAGTCATTAGCTATCAAAGTCCTTTGGGAAATGACAGATGACTCAAAGTAAATTACAGACCACAAGGACTGGATACACAAGCAGCGATCGAGTAAGGAGGGAGTTTGTTTTACATCCACGAGCAACACTGTGGAGATGGGTACTCGGGCTTTGCATACAGTTTTGGAGCCTGTGCTTAGAAAAGCCCAGCAGACAACCACAGATGTACTCCAGCCTCTGCGTAATGACTTACAGTGAAACACCCAAAGGCTCAGTGTTATCAAACCTCGTTCTAAGTACTCATCAACAAGAATTTCTTTGGTAATTCAGCTCTTCCCAAAGACTACTGAAGAAAACTTAAGCAACTGTATTTCTCATATAAACACCTAAGGTTAGCTGAGCCAAATGCAGGTCAGAAAAAGTAATTCAATACTGAAATAAGTTACCACAGCAGTGTGAATACACCAACAGATGGCAAATCTACCACAAGCAACTGATCCTTTCTTTTTTTTTTTTTTTAACCAAATCTCACATACTTTTGTATTTTCCAAAACTTGCTTCATTATTTTTCTTCAAACCTGCTTAATCCTTGAAACTGAAACCAAGCCTGAAAAATTCAACTTGAATTCCCATTTTGCCTCAGAGCGCAGAATAAACCATCATGATGTTCCAATATGCAGATGTATCAACAGTGATGAATACTTAAGGAATTGATTGCATCTAAAGTCATCGTGATCTCAGTCTTCAGGGAAGTTTTTGTAACAGCAGAGGGTGTTAGTTCTGAAATGATACAGAGCCAAAGATGTTGCTAGTTCCTAACTTTAGCTAGGAGCCCACATATCATGCCTCAAACCAGTATCCTAATCATCTCAGGTGAAAATTCTTCCCATTTTGGAAGATTATAATAAACTTCCGACTGAGCCATGCTTAGAAAAATGTCTCAACCTGGAAGATTAAATAGGGACTTAGTATCTGCCAGAAATAATTCCGCGGTAGCCGTTTGTGTCTTGCAGTGTAAAGATACTGATTTAAAATAATATATTTAGAAATTATTTTCTCCTTATTGTGGAACAAAAGGACTTGACTGCATGAGTAATAGACACATTACAGGGAATAGAGAGCAGAATAGAGAGCTGAATACCACTTCAGTAATATTAGTTTAGGTCTTCAGATAATTGCTGTGGCACTAGTACTTAAAGGATCCCCCCTCCTGGAGGAAGACAAATCAGCGTACCTTCCCAGCCCACTGCTATTCTCGTAGCTTCGGGGGGTCAACATAGCTTGAACTGATTGCTATTTCTTCTCCACTATTATCAAGGTCATTTTCAAGCCATCTTGACTTTGCGTCTGTTCCAATTGGGGCACAACTTGACTCATCAGTTCTTTATTTGGTGCGCACATCACATTTCTTCACTTCATCAGTTCTCCTCCCAGTGAGGTCACTTGTTTGTGGCCATTCAATACTTCCTGCAAGTGCCCATTTCTCAGTTTAACTCATTTTCATACTATCCTGTGCAAAGAGTCTTGCTTAAAGTCACCGTTCAGCCAAGTATGCGTTTTGTAGCAGCGTGACTTTGGGTTCAGCAGGATATAAGCACATGGTAAAAGCTGAGGACATTCTGCAATGCGTTTCAGAACCAGTGTCTGAAGCCCAACTTCTTTCTCCATTAAAAACGGTGACAATATTCCTAATAATTTCAATGGCAGTATGATCATTCTGTAAGTAATTGCTATCAGGAATTTAATTTAAACCTCATTTGACTGACATTTCTTGTTTGCAAGATCTCTATTTTAGGAACAATGTCTTGCTAGTGTATCTCTCTTCATCTTAGTCATGACTGGCAACAGAATAATCATCTCAACTACTTTCCTTTTCTTTTCCTGCATAATGGCTTTACTGCATTTTTACATACCAAACATACAAGAATAGAAACAATTAGCGAAATAACAGTATTGTATGCAGATGAGCAGGTAAGTGACTAGAACTTACTTGAAACTCTATACTAGGCTGGATGCCAGGCTGAGAAGCCTTTACAGTCACATATTGGTTTGTTTAAAAGACCAAGGAAAGATGCAAGTTTGTCTTCGAAGCGTGCCTCTAACTCACGTTACTCTCAGTTGGCATTACACACATGTATTAAATACAGAATCTACATACCATCTCTCCGAACTGCTCATTGCTTGTCTTTCTAATTTAACTGCTGCTGTGCAAGAGTTAAGTGCTCGGTCCTGTCAATGCTATCTGATAGCACAGCCCCACCAGCAAAGTCAAAACTATTTATCCTAGTCACATTGTGCTTTCCCAGGACAAACCTGAAGCAGCAATTACAATGGCAATTTATCTTTAAACCCTATCTTTCATGCAGGGAAATGCCACACAAAATGCTTTGCAGTTCATTTCATTATCTTGTTTCTTCTACTGCTTTAATAAAAGACAGTGATCATGGGGCAGCTGAATGCTAAGCTAAGAAAGGACATTGCTTGCGACTGTTCCCAGTTCTTTGTAATATTTTCTCATTTGCCGTAAATCTGTGAGGACAAGCGATTATGAAGTGTTTTCAACAAGTTTACTTTGACACTGAAAGAGCTGCTTCTCCTTTTAATGATGAGCTGTCACAGGCATCGATCAGTAGCCATGGCAGAACAGATGAAAGCAGTAAAAAATGACAGGCGAACAGACTTCTTAATGATAAGGAAAAAATACAGTCCACACCATCGGAGAGGCAGATTCTCACCACCTTTAATGGGAGGGTTTTTTAATAAATGTTGTGTATTGGCTTCAGTGAGAAATGAGAGCACTCAATGGAGGAAGCATCTAATAGAATGAGGTCAGACTTTTAAAGAATGGCTATTACCCAGCAAACCAGAACATCAGCAGACCGCTACAGAGCAAACAATAAATAATCTTCTGTTAACAGGAAGAATAACGCTGGTAGGGGGTACCTTGAAAACCCTAATGAAGCGACAGAAGGTCAGCCCCAGCCTGGTATAAGTTTACAACATTTCACCAGTTAGTGGTGTTTCACCGAGTTTAAGCAAATTAGAACCGAGCCCTACAGCTGCTATGGCAAGACTTTAAAGAATACAGCAGAAAGGAGCTAGATCGGGAGCCTTGCTGCTGAAACGCTGCTGCTACCCAGACAGTCTTCATGGGAAAGGGGAAAAGGCAAAGGCTGCATCAAAATGAAACTCTATAGCAGTGCCTGGGCAGTGCTGTTTCTCTTTAAAGTTTGGGTAACTTCATAAACAGGCTTGCTCCTGTTCTAGCAGTGTAGGCAATACGTAATGAAATTACGTGCACCAATACACCCCTCAGTCTAAGACTCCGTGCTGCACCCCTGGAAAGTGCTCTAGGGCTGGTTTTGCACCTTCCCTCTTCGGAGCTATAAACGTAGCTCAGCTGCTCCTCACCCCGTCACGTAAGTGGATGGATGCTGAATACCCGAGAGTTTAGAACCGCCAGTGTATCTTATGGCTGGGGAAATAAAGTTCTGCTTTTATTAAACACTGTGGGTTTTTTAAAATGTGTAATTCTGAGCATCAATCTTTATCTCATAAAAGGAGGAGGAGGAGCCCTTGATATTTTTTCCTGCAACCAACACAATCTAGTACCATCTTTGGAAGGACAGCAAAACGCACCAGGGCAGGACTCTTAAAAAGAGGAGGATCTGATTTCTTCATATAAAAAAATAGTACGACTCACTTTTAAAATATGCTAACAGTAATATAAAGAAAAAAAGAAATAATGCTGGGTTTGTGTGGGAAGGAAGCATATTTAAATCTAAAATGAATGACGTACCTTGTAATTACAGGAACCGTTGAAAGAGATAGTCAGAATTAAAATACTTTAAATATTCACATTGAAATATTAATTTGAAAATTTTAACGTATGTATAAATGCACATAAACAGAGGCAGATGATAAAAGGCTGAAGTTCAAATCAACTCAAAGAAAGAAGTCAGCCTTGTTAAACGAAAGCTAAAATTGTCACTGAGCTCAGCAGTGAGGGCTTTAGGCAGCATGTGGCTGGGTGAGCCACTGCAACTTCAGATTTAGTGCTAAATTGGGTATTTTAGCGTACCACAACTGCCTTCCAATGATGCTTTTCTAAAGCACATGAACTCTGAGAACTCTTAAAAATTTAAATCAAAACACCCCTCTAAATTTTGAATCACCAAACAATGAGTGATTAAGCATAATTATTAAGCTTGCAGCAACAGAAGTAACATAGTTCTTCTGTTATGACAAAGTCCTCATTGCTTAATGCATTTTTATAAGGCAGTTATAAAGTATTTTATGTTTTTATAGACATTTTACATCCAGCTATTAACATTGCTTATTTAGCTTACTAGATGGAAGGTGTTTTCACTCAGAGACGATTCTATCTGTATTAACAGCTACAAGTAAAACTATGTACCCATTTAATATTGAGAGACGGCTTTTTTTTTGAGCAAGGATGATGCTTATCGGAGTGCAGAACCAGCACAAGACTCCTGCAGTGCCCAAGTCCCATTACAAAGTGAGACACAATTTCAATGGGGTAAACGTGTTGTGTCATTTTTCTATACGGGAGAACATTTTGCCAGAAATACTTTCGTCGCAGAAGATTTTTCCTCCATAAAACATCACACTGAGTGCTCAGCATTTCCATCCAACTCTCCTTGTGTCATGCTGATAGATCTGCTTAACCCACCGATAGCTGCGGAAGCCTCAGGGGAAATGAAAATTGTCATTCCGTGTTTGTCTGCTTGTTTGTTTAACTTCAACCCTGCAGTCCTGGCTTCTTCCAAAGTTCTTGTGAGACTCTGGGAGTGCTTTTTTAATGCTATTGGCATGTCAAAGTGACACCTACATTTCATTATACTCTATACAGTTGGAAAAAACAGAGCTCACCTACAAAACACCTTGGCTGCTGAGCACAACCAAACAGCTCCTTACCAAAGCACTGCCTCAAAAGTGGGTGATTAATCTGCACAGGTTGGTAGTTCATTTTGAAAAGCACCTGCCAAAAAAACTGCTAATGCATTTTTGTTTCAACATCATTGAAATATTCACGTGCTGAGTTATTTTCTATCGACACACACCCCAAGGACCTCAGTCCCTCCTCCCTCAAAGTGTTTTTGAGCAGGAAATCATGGTTTGAGCTTTTACGGGGGTCCTTGAGCCCCCAGATGACAAGCAGGTTGATCAGCCCTAACGCAGCCCCAAGCCCTTCTTTGTTTTTATCCTCATCCCACTCTCTATGTAAAAACATCTTCCTTCTGTATTATCTCCATCTGAGTGCAGTGCTTCTCAGTTTGTGTTTTAATTTCTTCTTGGTCTGCTCAAAATTATTAAGCACATCGCGTGCTACAGAACCGGCTGTTTTGCCTCCAGACTGTCCTTCTTTCAGCTGGCATCCATTTCATAGAGAGCTGCGAAAACCTTCTTCCATCGTCCTTCAGCTTTCCGGAGAGATTCAAACTCCTCGGGCACTGCCAGTCGTACGTGTGGGTTATTGTAATCCTGGTGCAGCACATTCAGAAATCTCTGAGAAAGAGCATCTGCGAAAGGTCTGCTTCAGCCAGGGTCTGAGCTGGAAACGGTCGGCATCGCTTCCCACCAGCACGGCACATCGCCGGCTCCACCAGTGCCGGACGGTTCTTGCAAGAGCCCCTTAAGGGTACAATTCCCTTCTTTTACTGAAAATAAGAAATACACATTTATAAGCCTATAGTTATATTTTAAGTGACTAACTAGTTGAAGGAGTTACCAAAAAAAGTAAATTAAAGTTATCAGGTCAGATCTTGGCTAGAGGAAGCTGGAGTGACTCAGGTTGTTTCAGGACCTGAGTTGAATCAGTTCAAGATCCCTTTCCTTGAACTAAGAAATACTTTTAGAAGAAATACTCATTGTTGTAAAATTTTTAGGATATGGAAAATAATATGTAACCCAACGTTATTACTAGATAAGAGTAAAAAGAGCCTTTAAAACCTCTTGAGCAGGAGATTTTCTAATGGATTCTATTTGAATTTGTGCTTATATTTAATACAAATTATTATTTTGTGCACAGATTTTATTTTTTGCATGTAATAGAGTTCTAAAATGTTTCAATGAAATATCCACTATACGTAGCTTATAGTGAGGATATAACCAAACAAAAAAAGGTTGGGTTTTATTTTTTCCTTATTGAGCCAAAAATCAACCGTCATTTCATCCCACTGATACACCTACAGGCAGCATAGTCAACGCGGCATGCAGCACACATACTGCACCAGGGCTCGTACCGAGAAGTCTGTTCCTTCTGAACCCAGGCCAAACTGAATCGGTGCAGTCCCGGATGACATGCTCGTCTTCAGGTGACTTCTCCAACCTTATTTCTGATTTGACCAACCAAGATCAGCCCCCCTTACAGCCCAACAAGGAGGCTGCTGTGGCTTGGTCCCGATTCCCTGCCACTCTTCCTTTCTCCCCCAAGACCTGTATGTCCGTCTCTGGCACCTGGTGTGTTTGCAACCCTATCTTACAGGGTTGTCCTTGCTTTCCAGGCTTATCTTTCTCCATTAGGTACTTGCACTGACGTTTTGTCTATCAGTTTTATCTGTCTTTATTACCTGTAGTTCCAAGCTGGTTTGGTTCTGTTCCCTTACGGTTCCTCTGTGGTCTCCTGCTGTTGCCTACACCCAAGAGACGGATGAAAGGAGGATTTGGGTGATATTGGATCCTGCCTTTAAATTCAAATCCAAATCGTGATGGTCACAAACCTGGGAGGACACAAATCCAAGGCTTTGTTTTATCTCCATTCTTAAAGTATTTTACACCTCGTCTTGGCCTCAAAACAAGGCAAAACTCTGCATTGCCTACGTTTGGCTCATGCCAGACCTCAGGATTTAAATAAGCATTGCTCTTGCTCTGGAAGCCCAAAGCAAAGAGTTTGGGAACTCTGCCTTTCTGGGCACCTCCCCTCCTCGTTCCTGCTCCCCGCTGCGCTGCACCGGCAGAGCCAGTCCAAGATGGGGTGACCTGTGTGTTCCCATCCCCATCGCCCTTCCAGGTTATCCCCTCCACTCCTGCCTGGTTCAGAGCTTCCCCCTCTTCCTCTACGTACATGAGTTTTCTTTTCATGCATTGAAAAACAGAGCTCACAAAGATGTGTGTACAGCTCTGGGGACTTGTAATAGTCAACCAATGTAACCAATATTTAAACAATTTTTTTGTTGGAAAGCCAGAGGGAGATCACAGCAGAGCTTCCTCTCTCTTCTTTAGAAATTTCCTTTATAGAGGAAGCCAAGGGTTCACCGCTGAAAGGCAGCGATCCCTACGTGAAACGGTGCAGCCGCTCAGTAGCATGGAGGTGGGCAGGCGACGGTGAGGAACCGCAGAAACAGCAAAGAAAATGTACCTTGCTGAGCTGGAACTGGTCGCTGCCCCTGTATTTTAAAGAAAAATCTGAAATCACTCTTTAATAACTGCACGTGGTCAGGATGTTAGCTGGAGCTGTACTGAAAACCCCAGGGCAGCAGAGCCAACGGGAACCTCTAAGGCCGTGCTGAGATATTGATTGCACGGTGACTCAGAGAGGGGCCACCCACTGAACCCACCGCCAGCAGCCTCTTTGGGTGAGATGCACCAGCTACACACGCTTCCCTGCCCATCTATACATTTTCAATTCACATAGAGACTATGAGTGTGTATATATATATATACACACACGTTATACATCGACATTTAAATATAATATACTGCCAGAGTTATGATTTTTTAAATATCTGAAGGATGTGGTATCTTGGAAACCGATTGCCTCAAGTTGCCCAAATCAATTACAGAGTGAATCAACACATCGCTTCAGCGTGGGAGCAGCGAGCAGTCGGTGATGCTGGCCATCCCCGTCCCCACCCCGGGTGGGAGTCCATCAGCCCCAGCTGCTCCTGCTCCCCCCTACGGCAGGACGCCTGCGCAAGTGGCTACAGTGAATGATTGAATAGCTGTTATCTT
Organism: Fregata magnificens; assembly: GCA_013389945.1. Taxonomy (NCBI): domain Eukaryota; kingdom Metazoa; phylum Chordata; class Aves; order Suliformes; family Fregatidae; genus Fregata; species Fregata magnificens. The sequence goes on from WAAD01009227.1 coordinate 26,148, forward strand.
AGATGGCTTCTTCAGCTGAAAGTTGATTTAAAGTGAGGGGAAATAATTGAAACATAACGTACAAAAGTGATACAACTCTTCATTACAAATGTTTGCACAGATTTGGGGTTTTTTATTACCTGATTGTTGAGCAAGGCTTATTTTCTCTCTGTTTTTTTCTACATGTCATTCAGACAAATAAGCAACACATACTCTGAAAATTAAGACGTGCATTCATCCTGTTTCTTGAGGAAACAGATCATAGCAGGCATCGAGTGAGCTCATAGCCCACTGACGGCAGCAAGAAATGACATTTTCAGCCAAGCACTCAGGGTCTTATACGAAGAAATTTTAGATAAATTAATGTTTTAAATAAATGAAACTCAGAAACCCATATATTCCGAAATGTGATCATAGGGCATGCAAAAATGTATCCACCCTCTTCTTGTGGCCCTGAGCTCAACAGGGAGGCAAAAGACACACTGGGAAGGGTTTGCCCCGCAAAGAGTTAAAACAAGGACCCTGGGCCAAGGGCTGGGGCTTACCCAGGCGAGGAAGGTTAATAGCTCACTGGGCTTTACTTGGTTAGATTCAAATCCTGCTGCTTGGCAGTCCACCTTTCATGTGAGGACCAATAACCTGATCCACAAACAAGAGCTGAACACGTTCATTCGTTTGAGTCCTCTCAGATCAGTTTTGCTTCTCTGGCCAGCTCTGTGGAAATGCTGAAATTTTAAATAATGGTCCAAAAATGGGATTATGTAGCTAGGAGAGTGTGGGTTGCTGAGAGAAGAGATTGCTGAGCTAAATATTTGGCAGAATTAAGAAAACCAGGAAAGACATGTAGGCATAAAGAAATAATTCAATATTAAATTTCTGGCAGAATTCGTAAAATCTGTTTATAGTTCAGATCACAGTGAGCCATTTACTTACTATTATTGGAAATAAGGTGTAAGGGATTTTGGTTGCAACGGGTTTGCAACTATTACAGAGTGAAAGTATTAACAGAATATTAAACACAGGCAAATTAACCTGCAGTCTTCGTTAGGCGTACCTGTAAGGCACGGCGCTGCAGCTGCTCTGCTGTGCGCAGCATCGGATGGTGAGTATCTGCTCTCAGATGCCATTTCAGTGACTTGGCTGTCCCAAGATGTGGCCTCCTGGTGCGGTTGCTACTCTCCTGCTACAGGCTCCATTCATCTTTGATGGGGGTGTACTTGCTGGTTGCCTTTTTTTAATTCACTTTAAATTCCCCTCTGTTCCAAGTGCTTCCATGGGGCTTTTGTTCTTCTCCCTCACCCTTGATCTCCACCTCCTCTCACCAGCTTTCTCATCTTTCACACTTTGTTCCATTTCTCCTTTATTTCCCTCATTCAATCTATAATCCCTTTCCTTTTAGCCTTCACTGCCTTTTTCCCCACTGGCCTTGCTCTCACCCCCCCTGTCCTCCCCAGGAGGGAGCCCTGGGAGCAGCCGCTGCCCCAAGCACGGAGCTGGTAGCTCATCTGCACCCGGGGCTACCCGGAAAACCAACGCCAGCCAGAGGGAAGAAAGATGCTCCCGGGGAAGAACCTGTATGTTAGCCTCACACCAGCATCACTTGTTAAATTTTAACGAGGGGAAGGAACGACCCGTTACACAGCCCCGGCTTTGGTTTTCTGAACCAAGTGGTCACCTGGGAAGATGAGACAAGTCCACAGGAGACATAGCTACCAGCACCTGCTCTCTTCTAGACTGCTCCTGTTTGTAAGCCTCAAACCAGCAAGGACGTTTTCAAATAGGGCTTCAGCTATTCGGAAGCAAACTTAGCTTAAGGAGAAAAGAAAACATCCTCTGATTTGAAATTAAGAAGCTGTTTTGGGAGGTTGCCCCCTCCAAGCTCCCCTTCCCCATCTCCCCTCTCGGGGTCTGCAGACTCTCCCGGATGCGTCCCCGACCTGCGGAGAGGCTCAGCCCCGGCAGAGGCTCCCGCTGTGCTCACAAGAAGTAACAACGCTACCACGGTTCCCTGCTGCAGGGATTTTTGCTTGTGGTTTCGAAGGGCACAGGATAGCTCTGCCCTTGTATTGCTCCCTGTCCTAGCAGAGCTGAAAAACATCCACAGCTGGTGCAGGACTGCTGGGGGATGCAAAGCCTGGCTGCTGCAGGGACAGAGCCATGAAAACACAGAGACACCAAGTAAATAGCAAATGCAGGCTCTGTGCATGATGCATATAGCATGTCAGAGGGTTTTGCTGGGTAATTATTTGATTAAGCAGTATGGGAGAAACAAGGAACCAGCAGAGCGGGGGGAAAGATCACCTTATGTTTGATTCACATAGACACGATAGAGGAAATCCAGCGTGTCCCTCCAGAAAACGGGTGATGCTGTTGTCTGAGACGGGGCTTTGCACACAGCTCCTCCATTCACCCTGCAAGGCTGGTTCCCCTCGGGAGCGGGCAGATGATACAGCTGGCCTCATGCCCAAATAATAACACTGCAGTCTTGTTTTTAAGGCTTTCCAGACCAAAAGGCAGGGCTGGTTCAAGCAAGTGTCAGTACGTGATCCCTTCCTCTCCCCCATCACTGCAGCGTGAGGTCAGCTGTACCCAAAACCCTTCTGCAGAAAGAGGTAACGGACCATTAATTGAAAATTCACATTAAACAGAAAAGAGGAGGAGACCGTTGTGGGAAGATTGGAGCTAGTGACAATTTTTCTTTCAAAAAAATGTCAAATGAGCTTTTTTTTAGTGAAAAATTTTACACAGTCCAAGATTGTTCCAGATTTCCAGTGAAAAATAACCAAACCCCAAGATAAAATAGTAGATAAAGTCTGAAAGTTTTCAAATCTCCCTGGTAGGAGAACATTTCTTATACATTTCTCCATAGTCCCAAACTTGACAGACATAGAAAAATATCCTTGATATCCTCCTTTCTTCCCCACTAAAATAACACAAACAACTGCAAATAAATAACCAAAACCCACCTTTTTTCCTGTGTTTCTTTTTCCTTCTATTATCATTTTCCTTAACCCTTTGCAGCAGAAGCACAGAGACTGAGCGGCCGCCCCAGCTGCCCCCGCTTGCCGCACGTCACCTTGTCTCACAGAGCAGGTTCGGTACCCCCAAACCCAATTCCTTGTGGAGGAAACTAAACCAGAATACGCACCCCAGCTCACGATTTCTCAACCACCGATACGCATTCAGCCCATAGGGTCAGAGCAGAGGTGGTGCAGAGTGAAGTCCCGTGAACCCCCCCATACGGCTGCGCGGTCCCCGGCAGTGATCTCGCCGAGGGCAGGGGCAGCCGGGGCGGCGGCGGCGGCGGCAGCAGCAGGGCCCTATCCAGCCGTCCTGCCTTCACACCAGGCATGGAGGGCGGCACAAGAAAAGAGGGTGTGGGGAGGCTTTTTACTACTCCTGAGCAGCATTTGACACCACGGCCAGAGGTTCAGAGTATCCCTTTCTTCCAGAGCAACTCCCCGCTGCCCCTGCACCAGCCTCTTTCCTGGTGAAAAAAACTCCCTCTGGCTGAAGCCAACAGTTACGGAGGTTTTTTAGACCTTTATACACCTCAGATGACTGCAGACAATATTAGATCTTCTTTTTGATAGCGTTTCTTTTACAGGCTTTTCTTGTAGAAACACAGTGTTCAGACAGGAGAGAATACGAAACGGCCGGAAGGCTCCGTGTCGGGCCACAAGTCCTTGGATGCTTCACTTTAATTTCTGGGAATAGTTTCCTTCAGGTTTGAACAGATCCAGGAAATTCTGTGTACCCAATACGTACTTGTTCTTCACTGGCTTAGCAAAAATAATAGTGTCGAGTCTCTTTAGATATTGTCCTGAAAATCCTATTTAATGATGACTTCTGCACAGCACTGAATTAACAAGAAACCAAACAAGTTTACAACTGACCCAGTTACTTTAGTGCACTGGCTCAACTTCTGCAGATGATCATGGCAAAGCTTAAAACCAAAGTCGAATTGGAAAGTATCATGAAGGATACAGAACTCCGTACCAAACCTTTCTGTCTTTATTCCTTTACACACACACACGTTAGTGTAATTTCCATCACTAAAAGGGCAGAGTTAAGGCTGCACATTCAGTCTGATCTCAATCTCCTCATCACTAAATGCCAGATTCCTTATTTTAGTATTAGATTTATTTTTCATTTAGATAAAAATAGTTGCTCGTTCTGAAATATGAAGTCTGGGGACAGTTCAAGGCATTTTTTCCCCAATTACTGGGGTTTTCCACCACCAGGTGGCAATACAGCTACAGCCACCATCCCCGCTCGGGGCTGGTTTTTCCCCAAAGCGCCAAGTTCAGTGTCACCTATAAATTAGTTACTAAATCTTTAGCGTCAGACAGATTTACTTCTTCTTCACTTCTCTGCTTCTCTCTGGTTTTTTAACCTCCTCCTCTGCAGCCAGCCTTTCAGAAGTGGGAGGTGGTCGTAGCTCCAAGTTTTGGATGAATTCGGTTGACTTCAGAGCATTGGGAATTTTATTAGTAATCGGGTTTATACAGATCTGCAGTTTAAGAGTCAGGTGAGCGCACGTGTGCCTATACGATACGTATGGATGTAGCTACACTGCCATCTGGCAGCGTTTGTGAACAAAAGCACTCTTGAATAAAGTGGAGATTAGGCTAAACCTCGCTTATGCATCCTTGTCTCAAGCAGTCTGGGCAGGAACCTGTCCTGGCCGTGCCACTGCTCTCGTGCCAAGCCTGGAAGAGCAGCATCCACGCACCAAAGCGGCTTTCCATGGGATTTCTTGCAGCTATTTTTCTCTGGCTAGTCCTGGTCTTGAAATCATTTTCAATTTTCTCCTGTAGTCGTGGTACCACACCGTAAGCTCTTCAGGACAGCTGTGGTATTATTTCCATCACCTACATTTGCTCAAAAAGCAAACGGTAATCGGCACTAACAATTTTTGCCAGATTTCCATCAGCATGTCAAACCAATTGCTTGGATTGCCAGCTGAACTCAGAGGCCACAGCATTTAGCTCTGGAGATTTCAAGGTAGTGCTAAGAAACGGTATCATGATTAACAGCAACATGGAGAGCTCACATTTATCTTTAACTTAAAAACCCCCCACAACACAAAATGCTAAGCATTAATGGTTCACCGGAATTGGTCTGAGCTGTTGTTAGTGTTGTATGTTAATTGCTTTCGTTGGACATCAATTCACATTATGGAAAGGGAGAACATTTCCGGAGTGTTTCCGGGACAGAGGGTTGCAAGTTCTGTATATAATTCTGAAAAGCCTCTCCATCAAGTAATAACAAAGTAATTTAAAGATATTCCCAACTCCTCCCAATAAACAGTCGATCTCTTACAGCACCTATTTCCCCCCCACCAAAGATCCCCACTGACGGGCACCCCAGCGCTGTGCCCCTCCCCGGCACGGCCCAGCTCTAATCCAAACGAACAAAAGCTCGTTACAAGGAATGGCTGAAGTAAACACAGGGTCTCTCTTACAGGTTGCTGCAAAACTACGCTAGAGGTTATGCTGTTTTCCCAATTTCTGTTTTGTTTTTATAAACGCAGAAAACTCTGTAAGCTGCTGAGAACTGCACATCGGTAAAAATGAAGTCTTTTCTTTTTGCTAAGCCCACGCGCTGGGTGGCAAATGACTCTGCAGTCCGGCAAATGACTCTGCAGTCCGGCAAATGACTCTGCAGTCCGGCAAATGACTCTGCAGTCCGGCATGAGGAAGCTACTGATCGCTGACAGCCCCCCACCTGTGTTCAACTCGCGCATCGCTGCCATAAATATTACTGCCGCTTGAATTCCACCCAGAGAACTGGAAAATGGTTTTATTTCAGAAATTCCTATTGCCTAGTGATATAGTGAGAACTGAGGAATTAGGGAAGCAGAAAGTGAACACGCCTGCACCGACACCGAGCCCTGACGTTAACTTAATTCTTGATACTTTGAACAGGACCGAACTTTTACAAGACAACAATAAATACAGAAACCAAGAACTTCTTATATGAAAAGGAGTTAGTTAACCTTTATTTCATTTCTCCAGAGTCCCAAACTTGACAGACATAGAAAAATATCCTTGAGTCTAGTAGACAAATTTACCAATGCTAAATAGCCCTTTACTCTGACCGTTTGGGCCATTCTAGATACATTTGTACAAGCATTACTTCATTTTTTTTTTTTTCAGTGAAAGGTTTTGCTAAACTATAAACAATAAACTACAGAGTAAAAACTTGACCCACCAAAGCATGCATATGAAGGTATCCTCCAAAACTGAAAAAAAAAAAAAAAAAAAAAAAAAATTAAGAAAGCAAACCAACCTTGAGACGCATTTGGAGGAGAAAACAATTTAGAACAATTGGAGGAAAGAATAATTAACTAAAGACAAGCCAAAGCAAATTCTGTAAACCATCTGTGGAGAAGTTAAAATATCTATGGCACAACATTTCACAAAAAAAATTAAGGTGAAGACCAACATTTTATATAAAAATAGCTGAACAGGCTTCTAAAGAAAGAAATAAGCATTTCTCATGATGACTCTGTTAATACAAGATTATAAATACCCTTATATATACAGGAAAAAAAAATCAATACAAACGTATGGAATATTTCACCAGGCATCCGTCTTTCAAATAAGCCAAGACCACATGTCCTGGACCATAGTGGAGGTACTTCAGTTTAAGATTTGTAGTAGTTTCTTTGCTACACATACTGATACAACTAATAAAAATGCAATATAAATACTGATTTTCACAGAGAAACTCAGTAATACACTCAGGTTACAGAGCTTAACGAATTGACCCAGAAAGAAATCATACAAGTTTTAAGAGTCAATTATCTTCTGTTTTGTAGGCTAAGGAAAACATCCAAGTTATACAATAATATTTAAACTTTCAGAATGTATTTTTTAAAATCAAACTGATACCTTTAGCGAAACTAAAGCAGGAATTATCATGGCAGGAGGTTCATTATCTCTTCATAAATACAGCAGTTTGTTTATTTGCCAAGATCACTTAGAAATACCATTATTATGGGCATTTTAATAAATTTCCAAGCCTAAAAGTTATCAGTTTTGCAAGGAGTTAAACTATAAACAATATTTGTATGGATGTATTTGACTAAATTTCAAAACTACGTAATCAGTATATAGGAAGACATAAAAATGAGAGCAGATAAAATATATTTTAGAAGAATTACATTACTATTTTAAGTGAAAATACCTTTGTAGATGCTAATGTGAGGCTCAAGTTCAGTGTATCTGTGCACATTATAAATATGCATACGTGTATTCATATACACTCCCTAATTTTAGAAAAAAAATCATAGAAATGCTATAATTTCCACTGGAGAATACCCAACACAATTCAGTGGATTTGCCAATGACTTTTTGAACTGTATTTCACAAAATCTGAAGATAAGGGAGAAGCTCTTGTCTTCCAAGGTGTCGAAATTTTTTAGTTTATTGTCATTTTCTTGACTAAAACCCCAGGATCTTCACTTCTGCTACTCAACCGAAATGGCTCCTTGTGTCTCATTCCCTCCCCACCCCCAGGCTGAAGAGGCTTGTACGTTCCGTCAGCCTGCCCCCGTGTATTGCAGAGACAGACGTGATGGGGGAAATTATAGGGACTCTTTTAAGCTGAAACTTGACTATAAAACATGGTCTACGTTTACGTTGAAACCTCAGCTTGCTACTGATTCATTTTAATTTAACACTTGCTTACAAGCAAATCAAATGGTTTCTACATGGTCTTTATACATATTGTTATGCAAAAAAAAACCCAAACCAAACCAAGAGCTGAAATAAAAATATGAGGACGTTATTTATGAACCACTATGCCTCAGAAAATGTAAAATCCTATTTCTTTTCATTACATTGCTGAGACTCATTATTTGACTGTTTTCTCTGATAAATCAATCTATGATATATTGAGAAATGTTACAACAATCATTTAGACCCGGAATAAAGAAAAATATCCGTTCCTCACAGTAGCTGTACCAAAATAGCACCGCTAGCCCATTTACTACATCATCCTTCAGCTTTAATAGACATATTTACTGCATTAACATATGCTATTCTTTTCTCCCTAATAGCACATCTTTATTATTTCCTCGTCCATAGATTGTGTTTAAGACAAATACATAAAAATAGTACTAAAATAAAAACCAAACTGAATGTCTCACACTCAACTAAAAAACAAGCACAAAATTGAAGGATGCGTGTTGGAAATAATTTATTGCCTAGAAAACGTTAAAAAAAATGTTTAAGTTCACATTTTCTGTGTGGTTTTAAAGGTGGTGTCACGTTTCAGAGGTAGTGTGTGTAAAATGTAATACAGAATCTGAAAAGAATTATTTACTTAGTTCACTAATACAGTAAAATGTTCACCAGAACCAAAGCACTGACCTGAAACCATTTTCCTCACAGGAACATTCTTAAGCGTCTCTTTTATCGCAGAGGATCGCTCATCTGTTTAAAAACAACCACCACAAGCCCAAGTTTCTGCCCCGTTTGTGTCTGTCGTCTTCTGACCAAAATGTCAGCTGCTGCCTTTCAGGGACAAATAAATACTCTCTACTCAGAATAAAACCCTAGTCTGCCATGGAAAAAACCAATTTTGTAGTACCACTTCTTCTTCTTTTTTGCTCATAACTTTTAAGATTTCATATTTGGCCAATGTGCTAAAATATTAATTGGGTAGAGAAATCAAACACCATAAACCAGCTTCTGTTTTTTCTAATAACTAGCTGGCGTTTTCTCACTAACCATCCTCTTAACTTCGATCAGGCATCTCACAACTGAGCAACTTACTCAGCCTTACAATGATTTGGGGCAGAAAAGGCAGAATCTCGAAATGCAAGTTGAAGGTTAGACAGCTGCCGGTCCTTCTAACACGGAACGCAGCCTCGAAGTTCACGGGCTGACCTGAATGCTCTGGCGGCGGGACTGGAGGTAGTAAATCAAGCTTTTGGTGTAACGTTACAAGTTACGAATTCTTCATGTTTCAGATATTCTGTGCTATTCCATTTATGCATATTATTGTCTTTCCTTATGCTATCAGTATCCTGAGACCAACAGTCAGCTACGACTAGAGTACCTAGGGAAAAGTTAGTGCTGTGCGTTAGTTTCTTTTTCATGTTCCTAATACGGTAGTGCAATAGAGATCCCAAATCGGATAGCTGATCGATTTTAAGCAGTAATTTCCATTTCTACAATAAGGATGTTCACGATACTGTTGATTTGTCCTATCATTTCAACTGTATAACCACAACAGTAGATATAGCTGTCTCCGTTTTGTGAATGGACTTGGTAAGCTTCTTCCTAATTTAAGAAGATGAAGATGTAACTGGTACATTCCTTTTTTCCACTCAGAGGACTGCAAAGCCCACGATCTGCTTGTCATTTTCAGACTTTTTATTGCCTTAGCGAAAAAGAAATACTTGGAAAGATTAAAGTGCAGTGCCGCTTCAAGAACCAAGCACTCAAGAAAATTGACACTTGTACGGTACATCTGTTCCTGTACTTTTACATCTGCCAAAAATTCACCTATTAGAATATTTACTATTACTCACTCCTGCTAGACCTATAGACTTGACAGAAGCATCATCTGCAGGGAAATGAAAGGAGGCATAGCTTCAGGAAACAGCTTTCTTAACTATAAGCAAGCTTGCTAGCATCAAAGACTTTCATTGCTCCCGAAGGAGAGCAAGCATCCTGCCTCTGGTTTAAAGCGTCTGTTCTGAACTACTTTTTTCCACTTTGGTTTCTTCAGAAAGACACACTTCATCATTCATGTTCCGACAGATGCATTAGGAATAAACAACGCTGGGGAAGTCATCTTTCACAGACAAAGCAAATAAGAGCCTTTGCAGAAAGACGATAAAAACATCGATACGTGGCACTTCTGCTGTAGCGGTTATTCGAATTACAGCGCCAAACCACTGAAATAGCAAGGGGGGCTTCTTTCTGTCATCTTAACGCACCACAATATTAGCTTTATCTGTCATGGAAAGTCTATGCAAATGATGAACTAGCACTTAATGTGGGCTTTCGTCATCATCCTATGAACAGAGGAAATAACCACAAACCAAATCCTAACATGCCATGGGCCCACAGAGCCATCCCCATCGTTTTCCATCATCTGAAGAACTTTCAGAATTTAAGCTGGAAATGAGCGTCCCGGTGACCGTGTATCAGAATGCGATGCCTGTCATTAAGATGCTTGTCAGACAATTACTAAGACGAAGTCGGAAAGGAACATGCCCAATTCTCTCATACTGTTCTCAGGTCCAGCTGAACAAGTTACACGGATCGGAATGCAATCTGAAAACTCAATTAGCACATTACATTGCCCGTTAGGGACACAAGCAAACCAAAAAAAGCCCTAAATTACAAAGCACGTGTGCGGTGCTAGTCTGAAGTGCGATACTTGGATATGTATTTTCATAACTCTCAAGGATGGTTAAGTGTTATGTTACAGGAGGACCTCATAAGTTGCTCTTCAGCCACTGTACTGCAGAACTGTTGTTGCTGCAATGATTTAAAATACCAGTAATGGTAACATATCATTAAAATTTTTGCTTTACATATGGCAGGAAATATACACTGATATTGAAAAAAATGCAAAACAGCTGCAGAGTATTATCCTATATAGCATTTTGTTATACAGGAATATAATTTATACTCTTTCTTCCTGAATATCCTGTAATATTGTCAAGTGTTTCAGGGTATGAAACCACGACTACTCCGCTATGTTTTGTCTTGTCACCCTACAAGAGAAAAGGACCAAAGAACAACATGCCCACAGGGATGACGTGGGCGTTGACTGCAGCTAGAGTTTCAGCTGCACTTCCTAAAGACAATTCCAGCTTTCTTGAGAAAAGGGACTTACATAATTGCTTGAATCTGGTAGTACTTAATTCAAAATTAATTCTTTTGATTTGTTTGGCATATGAAATAGAAGCAAGACATGGCAAAATATGAATCATCAATGAAAGTTTTTCTTGTATAAAGGTGGATGACTTAACTGACCATGAAATCAAGAACTCTCATTAAGGGTATCCTGCCTTTTGTCATGGGAATTTAAGTGGAAGAGGCAGGAAAATAAGGTCCACATAGTGGCAAATCACAGTACTATTTTTTTTTTATTTTAGCAAAGCCCACAGAAAACAAGACGTTTCATTGTCAGTGGCACAAATTTCCTATCTACAGAGAACAGTAATAGAAAGCATTGTTAACCCAGTATAGAAAACCCTTTATAAATGATTTTTTCAAAGTGAGCAGAATTACACTTGAGCTCTGTCTTACATGTCAAGGATAGTACAGTGGTCTTTGCTCACAAACCTTAATTAATTTTAGACTGGTGCTCATTTCAACAGGCATGTAAAATACCGCTCCTCGTTTCAGTAAGGCTATAAGGACACGTCTGCCAGCCAGGATGTGACATTCAGCTCAGGCACTGAAAGGATGCGTAACCTACCACTTACCTCCTGGCTACACAGAGCGCCTTGCCTCTCTCCTGCGAGTCTACTCTGAGTTTTAATGCCTAAACTCAAATACAGGCCCAGCAGCTTGCTTTTGTGGGGTTACTCTCTAGAATAGATGGTAAGAGGTCTTTTGGGAACTGAGTTGTATAGCAGCTAGAGATGTGAAACTGTTTTGTTTTCTTTTTTAAAACAGCTTTTAAAACTGCTACTATCCTTTATGCAGCTGGCATTTAACAATATTGTTAAAAGTTCCCCATGCCCAAGGACAACACAGATACAGGAAAAAACCTGAAAGAAGAGAGCTCACTACCAATACTAAAAAAAGCTGTAGAAGTGATTAGGGAGGAACAGACCAGACTGAGAAAAACCTAAAATCATGAGTTAATCCCAGTATTAAAGNCTACACCTTGGACCCTCCCACTGAAATTAAGGGGATTACTTACTGTACTGCATGAATAAGGATTCACCAGAGTAAATTATTATTTGGCATAAAATTGAAAGATCAGGCTTTTTACCAGACTGTGAAGGTATCTGTTTCAAAAATGCTTGCTGAGGAATATTCAGATTATAAGTTACAGAGCATCAATAATATGGGCATGCACCTACATGCCCTACTAAATTTATCTGAATGTGTCTGCACATCCATTTAATCAGATGAGTAAAGGGATTCAATGCCAACGACAGCTGGGAAAGAAATTCATTTCAGCCACTGCCTGCAATCAAGCTCACAGTTTAGAAATGACACCTGGCAGTTGCCAAAAAATTCGTCAGACAGGGCTACTTCAAAAACAGGTCACATTTAGAAGATCTGCAAAACTCAATTCCAAACACTCGAATACCTTTCAGGACGCAATGACGGCTGTGGATTTATGAGAGTGTCTTGATAAAATGGAGCAAAGTTTGTGGAAAAATATATAACCAATACTTAAAACAATGAACAGAATTCAGACTTTGACAAATAAAAACTGTAACTACATTCATAAAACCCTAAATAGTAGTGTAAACATCTAATCCCATTGCTACTGTAAGAATATCAGAAAGTCCTGTTCTGCAGCTATCAGGTTTCCCATATCCATCTAATTTGTTACAACACTTATGACTGCTTCTTTACGTTAATAATTTATTGACGATAATTCAAATTTTTCAGTTAGCCTTTCAAAGTTTTTTCAGCTATTTTGGTCAGAAAATGGAAGATTCAACAATCTGAAGTCACATAATGAAAAACACTTTAGTTTAATTTCAGATTTTCAAAAGGTTTCAAGCACAACTCATAAAAAGCCCGTTACTCTATTTGGATCCCCAGTTTTTAGTCCACCTACCTGAGCAGAAATGGGGAAAAAAATAATAAACAGGACTGGCGAGCAAGCAACTCTGAAGAATTAGCTGTCTGTATAACAGGACATTTGTTTTCCATTCTTGGATCCCTGCTCAAGAAGACTTTGCTACAGAGCAAGAGTTATTCTGGAAAGTCAGAAGTTATCCTAATCAAGGCCAAACTGCTAAAAGTGAAACCTTTCCTCACACAGTTCTTTCATTTACCAAAAACAACATTCAAAATTTCTTGACACCGCAAACTGTAGCCATGACATACTATGGTCATCCTTCAGGAAGGTCTACTTCACCTTGGGCTTTCTTTTTTGGACTGAAGAAGACTGGATAGCAAAATGCTATTCTCTTGAAACCTACACGTTACGTGGGGTTTCTTTTTTGTCAATTAAAAAAAATAAATCACAAACTGTCTGAGGCATTTTTCTCTGATAAAGACGACAAGCTGAATGAGGTATCATCAGGCTCTGGGGATGCATGATTGAAATCCATTTCTTCTAGTTCTGGAGGTAAGTCCGAGAGCAGTGCCTGTAAGTAAAAAATATTACAATACAATATTAGGTACGTGTTTTATGTCAGCATTAAATGTCTGTTAAACGTAGTGAAAAAACTTTGTTGAGCTTTTTGGTCAGTGTTGATATTGGATGAGTCAAAAAAAAAAGTCAGTATTGCTAGATATTGAAAGAAAAAACATTGTTGTAAGATGACGTACCTTGTAACAGCAATCCCAGAAGTTACTTAAGTTATTGTGGAAACAGCTCAACACATTTTTTTTTTCCAAACTGGACAACTATATTCATTTATTTTATTCATATATATTTTTAACATGCAAAAGCTTTAAAACATATATAACTGTGCTATCCTGTGATCATGCAGGTGATAGAACTAGATGCTGCATACAAGATCATAACTGTTACAGTGATTTATTGATTTATCTCAAAGATTTCAAGTTTACTTTTCTTAATATTCAGTTCACATCGTTTTATGAAAAAAATATGGAAAACAACCATAAGCCACATTTATTTTGGATGTAAAAGTGTTCTAAGTTTCTTTCTTGCAAGTTACAGTTTCTATTTTTACACCTGAAAAACTGCAGATTGTAAAAGCAAAAGGAAAACAATAAAAGCAACAAAATCTCTTCCTAAATAAAGCACAGAATGTTACTCATATAAGACATGACCCAACCAAGCATTAAAAGAAGTGCTATGTATTAAATGCGGTGCAGTAAAACTGAAGAAGCCTGGCTTTTTTTCCTAGATCTCGCATCTTAGATCTTAAAACAGACAAATCCCAGTCCCTCAGCGTACCCTGGTGTGCTGGTTGTCCCTTTGTAAAAGTCACACTTTTGTCTATGTCATTGCTTGTGTAGACTGCAAGATCTTTCTTTTGTTTCAAGTTCATCTTTTCTTTGTCTGTAAGATGTTCAACACAACACTGTCCTAACCATAATTCAAGCCTCTGGGCACTATGGAATAAAACCAAGGGAGTGACAGAACACAAAATGGCAAACACCTTCCGTTATGAAAACCTACTTCAAGACTTACCTGCTGCTGTTCTTTATCATCTGATTTAATAGCAAGTATCAAACTCCGAGTAAATGTCTGTAGTTCAAAATACTTCTGTTTGTGATTCTCCAACTCATTCTCAATGAATCTGACTTCTTCATTCTGTGGGGGAAAATTACGTAAAGTTCCGGAAATAATAAATACTACTGCATCTTTTTAATGACACCTAAACATACTTGTGTTAAAACTAAATGTTTTTAGTGAAAATGAGTGAAAACGTGTTTATGATGATTCCTGCCAAAACCAGTATTAAGTATAGCCGAAAGTTCTAAATTATAGAATTATAGAACAATGCACATAGACTTTGGATACCAATAGAAGTTTCTGATGAGCGACCAGTAGTGTCACACTAAACCTGCAAATGCATACACCATTTCATTTCTCATTATCCTCCACAAGAGACATGTGATAGCCAACCAGGTTACACGCAGACAAGGCATTTCAGAATTACTATCATTAAAAGCATTAATGAGTTGGGCCAAAGTTTACATGAACCTTTTAAAGAAGCACTGCTTTTCATTTTATAAAGATGGCCTCTAATTCCATTTTAAAATAAAGAAAAACAAAGCCCAGGTCTGTTCCTA
>WAAD01009229.1:0-13212 GCA_013389945.1 Fregata magnificens
AAGGCGATGACCACTAGCAGAGTTACCCTCGAGAGGGTAGAAACAAGGAGGAAAAATGAGAAAATTCAGACCAAAACCAAACAAAGGGTTATGGCACAAATTCTGTGAAACTGTATCATAGATAACAGGATTTGCATCTTGCTGTATCAGTGGATGGGTAAAAATCTGGGATGGGTAGCTTTTCAGTGCACAGCATTTTGAGAACAAAGGCATTCTATGCTTCTCCATTTCCCACCTCTCATTGTATTATTTTCTATATTAAAGCACTACATTATACTAAAATATAGGTAACCTTCATATTTTGCCATTATTTTCTCTATTTCAAAACAGCTGAGTAAACTGTTTTGAAAATAACAGGCCCCAATGTTGCAAATGAAATTGAAGATTGCATAGGCCACCCTCAATCTCCCATACTCAAATGGTCCCTCTCTGCTGGTGACTGAGGCCTTTCCAGCTGGATTCCGCATGGAAAGAAAATTAGCAATGGGTGATATAACCCAGCTGACAGTTGCTATGTAATACAGGAAATCATAAAAAATCCCAACCACTAGCAAACCCCTCTTTGCAGGTGACTCAGCCTTAAACGATGCTCACATCATGTCTTCAAGAAAAGACCCTAGCTCAAGAAAGGCAACATCAATGGAAACGAAGATAGAAAGCACATACTACCATGCACAGCTACAGTCACGTGTATAATACCAACCAGATACTCAGCGAGATTAAATCTTGTCACTCCTAAGAAACAGAAAATAGAAGATCATGGTAGGTTGACCTTGGCTGGCTGCCAGACACCCACCCAGCTGCTCTCTCACTGCCCCTCCTCAACAGGATGGGAGACAAAAATTCATGAAAAAGCTCATAAGTCAAGATAAGGACAGGGAGATCACTTACCTATTACCCAGCAAAACAGACTCTACTTGGGGAAAAACAATTCAATTTCTTGCCAGGTATTTACAGAGCAGGATACAGAGAAATAAAAACAAAACTAAAAACACCTTCCCCCCACCCCTCCCTTCTTTCCAGGCTCACTCCCTACTCTTCTTCCTCCTCCCCTGAGGAGCACAGGGGATGGGGAATGAAGGTTGTGGTCAGTCCATAACACTTCTTCTCTGCCACTCCTTTCTCCACATACTCTTCCCCTGCTCCAGCATGAGGTCCTTCCCACAGCATACAGTCCTTCAGGAACAGACTGCTCCAATGTGGGTCCCCCAGAGGCCAAAGGTCCTGCCAGAAAACCTGCTCCTGCATGGGCTCCTCTCCATGAGCCACAGATCATGCCAGGACTCTATTCCAGTGTGGGTTCT
Source organism: Fregata magnificens (assembly GCA_013389945.1). NCBI lineage: Eukaryota > Metazoa > Chordata > Aves > Suliformes > Fregatidae > Fregata > Fregata magnificens. The sequence continues at coordinate 1,305 of WAAD01009229.1, forward strand.
CCACAGGCTTCCTTCAGGGCACATCCACCTGCTCCAGGGTGGGGTCCTCCATGGGCTGCAGGTGGATATCCGCTCCACCTCCATCAGCTGCATAGGGACAACTGGCTTCATCATAGTCTTCACCACAGGCTGCAGAGGAATCTCTGATCCAGTGCCTGGACCACCTCCTCCCCCTCCTTCTTCACTGACTTGGTGTCTGCAGGGCTGTTTCTCTCACATTTTCTCCTTCCTCTCTCATAGCTGCTGTGAAGCATTTTTTACCCTTTCTTAAATATGTTAAATATGGCTCAGAGGTGCCACCAGTGTCACCGATGGGCTCAGCTTTGGCCAGTGGCAGGCAGCTGGAGCTGTCTGGAACCAGCTGTGCTCATCATGGGTGGCTGCCGTCTCCTCTCACAGGGGCCACCCCTGCAGCCCCCCTGCTGCCAAAACCTTGCCACACAACCGCAACAGAAAGATGCACCAGTGCTGTTATCTGTACCATTCGCCCTGGGCTGCCAGGTGACGGTCTGTGTTACCAATGCCTATGATTTTATTCTTAGTCTCAAGCTATTTCACATTTTTTAATTGAAACCAGGCCTTGTGGTTTGCATAAAAAAATCCAGACATCATTTTGGTTTAAAATGCACTCATATCCCTCAGGGCAGCAGAAGAAAGCTGGAAAATGTGAGTCAAACACCAGAAGTAAATTAAAATGAAATAAGTTGCTACTTCTAGAGCACATCGCCATAATGCAGTATTATGTTGATGACATACTTCAGCAGTTTCACACTCATTAGATATTTGTGGACAACACTGCAATTTTTTTTTAGGAGCAGCGAAGGACTGATGTAAAAGCAGCTATGGCAAACCCACAAACTCCAGAAAACATTCTCCCAAGACTTATTACATTGTTTTTGAATCTGAACTTATAAACAACAAGCAATCAGGAATACAGGATTTTGTTGTTTTGTGTTAACTCTACTTTTACAAAATGCATTTTAATCTTAAATTAGGCATTGCAGGCTATAAAACAAAGACATAAAGCAAAGCATGTTGAGATTCTTAAAGTACAGGTTGAGTCTGCCCTAGTTATTACCCAGCTCCAATTTTAGTGGATTGCCATGCTAAAAATGCACATGCACGCCCCTCATTGAGCAAGAGAATGCAATTAAGAGCAAACATTACAGGGCCTAAAAATAAGAATTTAAAACTTCTCAATACTGAGCTCTCAGCTACAAGTGAGAACATACAATCCCAGAGGTGTTCCCGTATTTTGGGGTTTGTGCTGAAAATACTGAGAGGCCACCAAATAAACCTTGTATGCAACACGTGTTCTTCCTGATCTTTGTGGGCTTTGACAGAAAGAGCTGAAACAAGTTCTGCTCTGAGAGGTCAAAGTGATGAGCAATAGTCCCAAAGATGCCTGAGCTCTGACCTTGAAGATGTAAGCAGAATGAAGTTGTTCTCCACCTAATAGTAAGAGGGAATCTTGAGCTGGTGTTTGCCCAGCATGCTAAATTAGCTCACCTATTAAAGACTTAGTTTGCAAATGTAAGAGTAGAACTGTTTAGCCAGTCAATGAGCTCACAGACTCTGCACTTAAATTAGAAAGGGAAAGTCATAGCTCCTAGGACCTCACAGAGGCTTGTTCTTTGGTATTAGTCCCCCAAACATTAAAGTTGCTCATCTGCCAAGCTCTCAGTAGCCTATATGACCAGCCGAACACAACAGTGGCATGCCACAGTCATTTAGTGTAGAGATGAATGATGATACATGGTGTGGAGTATGAACGAACTGTGCATTTCCAATTGAAAGCTGGCCACCCACTATATACCTATGACAGTTATTGAGTGTAACAATTGCTGAACGCATTCCTCTAAGGGTTCAGGCCCTCCATAGTAACTCAGTGGTTGTCTTAGGAAACATTTAATGAAAATGATTATTGATTTTTGTACAGAAATCTCAAACCTCGACCAGTCCTCAGAAAGAGTTAAATATAAGCCAGCCTCTGCTGTGCTGTATGCTTTTGTCTTTCTGTAAAAAATTAAGTATTAGGCTTGATATAATGTGCTGTCTCTGGAGGGAATNAGAATATCAGACATTTGGGTTTGTTGTAACTCAGTACATTCATTTTAAAGGAAATGAAGAAGATAAACCATACTTTCTCTGAAGTGCCTGTTTACATCAGCCTGAAAGTGTTGATTTTCTAAAGAGACATGGATCACAAACTGTTCAGCACTATCCTTAGCACTTAGAATTCAGAGCATAGCCTTCCAAAGTAATTTTCATTTTGGGAGAATGGATGGGGTTCATTTTTATTTAACATAGGTAATGGACAAGATGGGATGGGATTTTTGGTTTGGTGGTTTGGGTTTTTTATTTGAAAACAAATCCCATTTCACAGGATCAGATTTCCAGGAAATTTCTTCTGAAGAAATACTTCAACATTTCACTGTACAATATTAAATAAAAATGATAAAACTTAACATGTTCTCAAAAATAACAAATGAGATGCCAATAAAAATCTTCACAGACTGTGTTCTACATAATGATGTGGATTTATATAATATTTGTGATGTTATCATGTAAAAAATTACACATATCAGCAAAAGGGAACACAACCAGCATCTGTGTTCTTAGAAACTTATTTCAAAACAACTCTGTTCCTCCTTTTTTGTTCAATTGCAGTGCAGAACTGGCCTAGGAATTTAGGGAGAAGTCTAGATTACTTGTTTTTAAGAAGGTTTCTTGTTATTGACTTCTAATTGATGACTACACAGACTGAATTCAAAAGGTATGTTCTTTTTTTTTTTTAACTGTGGCTATAAAATTTTTCTTAAGAGGCAAAAAGGAAGATAAGTATTATATAATCACATGATCCCTGAAGCTGGAAGTTTGGAGAAATGCAAATATGCAAAGCATTATCATGATAACATCACACAAAAAAGTAGCTGAAACCTCTGTACACAGAGCTTAGACTAATGTATGAAGGGATGTGTAGTCATGGCCTTTCCCCAAAACACTGTTGCAGAAATATAGAAGCAGAAGTGAGCTGCTTCTACCAGATTTTATACAACTGTGCATTTTAAAACCTGTCAGGGATAACAGTGATGACAAACCGACAAAAGTTGGATGGTCTTATGTGCATTCATACACAAACCACCCAAGATTTATGGACATTTGGGGCATGGGAGAAGCTATCATGTACACACTTTCTGTGAATCTGAAGTGCTTAAACAGGGAATTAGATAGCCAACTTTCTATAAACACTTGTGAAACTGTCCAAATAATCTTACTGCCATTTAATTATACAAAGAAAGCTGGGTATATGTTCTCCTTATACACCCCAATTTATAAATGGCAAAACACTGACATGAAAGCAAACTCTTAAAGTTTGGCAGCAAGGAGCAGCTTACAAAACTGGGACTACTTTCACTTGTTGCTAACTTTCCATTTCATGGAAGCGATTTGATATCTCAGGCAGGCTAAGATCTCATAATCCAGAAGTGCTTGATTATTAAATGTGAAACTTTAGTTTAAAGGGTCCTGACTAACTCAGAACAGGCAGGGCCTCAGTGCAAGTTAGGTCACACAGGATATAGACATTCAAAGTTTAGAAGTTAAGAAAATTAAGTCCCTTAACTAATAGCAAGAACAACCAAAGAACAAGCAACAAATTCTCTCTCCTTCAGCTAAGTACCCCACAGTTAAAATGGCAGCAAGGAAATGGGTCCTTTATCTCACCACGGAGGCCCTTACCCCAAATAAATGTGATGTACAAAATAAAGGAGAAAAGAGGAACGTTAATGCAAATACTGGTATGAGACTATTAATGAACATGATCCTGTAGAAACATCTAATGACCAGCCAGATCAAGACTCTACTGAGAAAAGCATTTTACAAAATGGGTAATAGATAATTCCTTCTAGGGTGTCTGTAGTCTTACTGCCATACTGGCCAACAGGCCTGTAATGGGTGCAATTCAGTCTAGCATCCTGGAATCAGAATTTTTCCTGGGATCAGGACAGATTTCCAAGCTTTTCCATTTTTAAAAATTGAGGAGTTTAAAAATTGTTTATTTAGAGAACACTCAATTTTTTAAAACATAATCCTGCCAGGAAAAGCTTTTTTAGATTCCTCACCTGGAGGCTGTTGTTGCCTCAAGCCTCTTTGGTAAGAAAAACTCCCAGTCCAGGCTGTATTTCTTACAATACACTAGCACCATAAGAAGTTCATGACATATAAAAAAATTCAAATGAGAAGGACTACAGTAAATCAGAACGGATTGTCAGCACCCAGAGGGCACTCACAGGCTATACTGGCCCTGACCAACCCCTGCCCCCAGGCCTCCACCTCTGCCTCTGGCCCAGGACCCCATCTCAGTGCCCTGCTGGGTGCCACTGAGCCAGGCCTGAGCTGTGGGACGATGTCGCAGCCTGGCCTCAGCCCATCCCTGTCCCTTCTGCCCCGCCTGGTGATCAGAGTTGGGGCTGCCTGGATTGCCCTGCTAGCCCAGGGGGCCATGTAATTGTACATGGTTCCCAGTCCCATCCCTTTGGGAGCCACCAGCCTTCACCATACCCTGACAGAGAGGCAGGTTGAGCAGTGAGCTCAGTACATGGGGGAGATTGGAGCCCAAACTATGGACTCCAAACTACATCTCCATCAAGCTTCACCACCCAGATTAAAGTTCAGCTGAGAAGAAACAAAGTCTTTCAAAACAAACAAACAAAAAATCAATTTTAAATTAAACAAAAAGGTTAAATTTTAATTTTGGTACCTCAGCATCTGGCTTTCTCACTATCACATCATCAAAACTTATTATGACAGAAAATCATTAATTATCTGAAGAGTTAATACCAAAGAAATTCCTATTCAGCAGGAATTCTGAAAGCAACAAGAATTTTTCCCATACCTTTTCCCAATAAAAGCCCAAATGCTAAAAAAACCTGCCTGTTACATGGCCTTTATTTCCATATATTCTTTTATTTTGCTCCTAAAATACAGTAGTGTCCTGGAGGCAAGATGAAAGCGTTGGAAGAATAACCCAAAGGCATGAAAGGAGGTCAGGGTGGAATAGCTGAATCTACATCTGTCTACAGAAGATTTCTGCTACAATTCTATTTCCCACTAATGTATCGCCCCCACATACCTCCAGACAACTGACACAAATTTTTATGATCGCCACCCGTTGACTATGGCATTTATTAAAGGCATGTCAAACCCTGCACCTCTCCTTTTCTGGTGACTGAATTTCATTATATCATGAAGAAATTATAAAGCTCTCATGGCTTGAATAAATGTGAGAAGTTCAAGGTAAGGTTGATTAGAAGTAGGCATTGGGACCAAAATGAAACTGTAAGGAGAGTCAAAGATTGCTATGGGACTTTGTTAGTTTTCCTCAAATTTAGCTGGGAATAGCCAAGAGGCTGGCAAAGGGCAAGATGGTTAATACTAGAGGTTTAAAAAAAAAAAAAAATTTAAAAATTGGAAAACACATCTAAAGAAACACTTTCTGAAATGATTAATTATTAAGTTGGTCACTTTATACTGTGGGCCTAATCCTGCATCTACGAGAGAAGCACCTCTGCCCTCTGCACAACAGTCAGTCTTTTGCTCTGTAAATAACCTTGTTTCTTAAGGGGATAACCTCATTCTGTGGAAGCTTGGAATCTGTTAAAAAAAAAGCAGATATTCTGAAACTGGATGAACTTGATTTTTCAGCAGTGTGAATGGGAACATTATACTACAACAGAACTTCCAGTTGAGGACTCTGATTTTGTGTTTTATGGGTTTAAGCCAATTATCTTTGGATTCACACTCAGAAAAGGAGGAAATTCAGAGTAAAATAATTCTCAGCTCCTTAAGATTTACAAAGTTATGTTTTGTCCCATGCTGGTTGTAATGCATTTTTATTCTTAGGTAAGGGAGTTTGATCAGAGGTTGATTTATCTGTAAACTCTAGAAGATATTTTCTGGGAGGCGAATTAATTTTGATTATCATCATGTCACCTCTTACTCCAGGATCAGTAAATCTGGGTGTGAACGAAGGGTGCCTCCCTTTGTTCCTCTCCTGATCCAGAATGCCGGTAGCTCGTGAAGTGTTTGTGCACTAAGGTACTGAGTGACATGGTCAGATTTCTGGTACATTTTCCTTAAAGAACATTTTCAGTTTTATTTAAATTTGTTCACCTTTCTTCAAGCCTATTTAATGAGGTTTATTTTTGTAAAAGAGAGGAAAAGTGTATTAAATTGAAAAAAAAATCCATGGAAATGAGGATTTAGAAAATCACTACAATTCGTTACAGAATAATGTGTTACTACCATTGTAGAAGTAATAAATACAGGCTAACTAAATAGTAAATTTGTAGATTTGCTGCTGCTCATGCATTCCAACTTTATGAGTACTTCTCTCCAGGATCCCAAAGAGTGAATTTCTGCTATGGAAGCAAGAGGCAGAAGTAGGGTTCAAATCAAACAGGTAGGACCTTCCTACTTTTTTGTAGTAACACTGAAAAGAATATCTAATACTCTATTTTGAAGGCTCTTCCTGTGTCCTAGGCTTAAATCAAGGTGGTTGGCACTGAAAGGCAAGGCCATTCTGGCCTACCAGCCCAACCACATTATTGAATGGAGTACACTCAGCCTTCTGACTGGCCTAAGTGTTTAAACATAAAAAAGCAAACAAGCAAACAAAACAGAAAAAAACTAAACTAAAAAAAAACAAAGAGGGGAATGAAAAAGACACATAAAATCTAAAAGCATTGATTGTCTTATACCAGAGGGAGGGCAATCCAGAGATCTACATAACTGATCTCAGTCCCACAGGATATAAACACGTTTAATCTATATTTGCGTTAGGATTAGTCAACAGTTTTTTAAATAGAGCTCCCGCATGTGTTTGAAGATATCAAGGCTTTAATCCATATTTTCCTTTTTCTGATCTGAAGATCTTTTCTGTTTGAGAAACAACCAGAAAAACAGCAACAGACATTTGGACATTTTTCTGCCACTCAGAACACGGGCACCTTTAATTTGTGATCTTTGGGGTTCTCCACAGATGGGCTCTGAGACAGGTACCCAGTGCACAGGGGTGATGAGCACAGGAATGATGAGGATTCAAGGGACAATTATGCAATACATTACAAGAAACACCTGAGCTGTGGATGGATTTAACTGTTTGTCCTCTAATTAAAATGAGGAATGAAGTTTTCTGAGCTCTCAAACAAGCATGCAAAACATTAGCATTAGCTAACAAGTGGAAATGTTACCCTTACAAGAGGGTAAGTATCACAGGTCAGACCACCATGGATTGTAAGTATCTGCCACAGACCACCTGACATAGGAGACAAATGAAGCCCCATGATTGCATCTGGAGTGCCATGTCCAGTTCTGGGCTCCCCAGTTCATGAGAGACTTGGTCAGATCAAATCAAGTGCAGTGGTGGTCCACAAGGATTTTTAGTGGGCTGGAAACCACCGTGTGCAAGAAGGGGCTGAGAGCTGGATTTGTTCAGTCTGGAGAAGGGGAGACCTTATTGCCATCCACAGCTACCTAATTGGAGGGCATAGAGAAGACAGAGGCAGACTTTTCAGAGATGCAAGACAATAGAAAAAGAGGCAATAGGCACAAGATGGAACATGGGAAAGTCTGATTAGACAGGGGAAAAAAATTTCACTGTGTGGGTGGTCAAACTCCAGTTGCCCAGAGACTGTGTGGAATCTCTGCCTTTGGAGATATCCAAAACTCAACTGGACGAGGCCAGATGGCCCCTGGAGGTCCCTTTGAACTTATATTTTTCCTGTGATCTTATGATCTTTATGAACTCATGGAAACAAGTCCTGTAAAGGCACTGCAGACATTTCCTTTTAACAAAGCTAAAAATATGAAGAGAGAAAACCTAATATATTTTCTGTTTAAAGATTCCAGCTCTGTGTCTCAGGTGCTGGGGATATCAGCAGTACGGATGAAGGAATCAGATCTTTTCTCTGCCTCTGAAATGGCTGCCTTGGGAGGGAATATAGAACATGATCAGGAGAATGGAAAAGACAGACTAATCTCAAAAATAAAGTACAAACAAAATGAACACAAAGATATTTAATCTGGCGATATGGGTTCAAATTTTATTAGCATGCCCTAGTTTGGCATTTGACACTCACTTTCTATGATGACTGAAGTTATTCCTTTGAGATAATTTTATTTCTAATTTAACTCAGATGCTCTCATAGTCTGTACAGCACCTGCTTTATATCTCAGGTTCTCACTCTAAGGGAAAAGAGAGAATGATTTTTAAAAGCCAAATTTTAAATGCCAAAAAAATTAACATACAAATGGGAGCAGATGTTGCTTTCATAAAGGTTCACAGCACACACACAGAGAAGTCAATACTACACATTGCAGAGAGTTTAATCTCTCTTCTTCCTCTCATTCCATTTTGGAAATAATTTTAAGTACACCGTTGGTGTTGGAATAGATGGCCATCAGTTTTGTAGTCTAAGTCTGTCTTTCATTTTCTTTCTCTCATTATATTTACTCTAAAGAAACAACCCAATTTCCTACTGGGTGTGTCCTAATCCAGAATCACTAAACAACTTATTCCTAGGTACTGATTTCCAACTCAATTCCAAATGCCAATATTTGAGTTATGGGCTGCTAGGTGCAGCTGGCTTTGTCTGCACTCTGATAGTCTGAGCCAGATCTAATTCATATAAAATACTCTAGTGAAGTCTTGAGGAACCTCTATATATTTTCTGCATTTTTAATGGTGAAAGGACTCTTCAGTTAAGCCTCATCATACAAGTACAGCATCTGACTAAAAAGCCTACTGCGGGTTGTAATTACTATTGATTATATGATTAGGATAATGTACTTCAAGAGCACTGCCTGAATTTTGGACCAGGATGTCTCTTGATTTTGGAGAGGGTCAGTGAGCTTCCTTTGTTTATAATGATATTCCACATATTCAATGTCCCGGCTTGGGTCAGAACCAGAACTGGGAATATAGGTACGAAGAAGAGCCGTAGGTGTACTGCACTTGGTGTATTTTGCATTAATGGTATCGGGGACATCAGAAATGCAAAGAAGTTGAAAGAAAATGAAGAGGGGATTTCACTGTGTGCCAGAGCAGTGCAGAGCATTCCATTAGTATCACACAGGATCTCTCTGACAGTCGCTAGGACATGATGAAACCTGATATCCCATGGTGGGATGGGATGATAAGCCACAAGACTTCTTTTTTTTTCCCATTCTACCTATTAGATAAAGGTCCCTGTCATGAAGCTTTGAATCCCAGATATTTAGCATTCTTCTTGTGAATGGATTTCAATGAACAATTATAAATTATCCTTAGAGGTGTCTCACCTTTTTCTGAAGCCTATGAAGATACGATAGGTTGGCTGTAGCTCATCCTGACTATCTCTACATCTTGTGTGAGGAAAGACACAGCAAAGGCAGACCTGCAAAACCAACAGGTACTGTATTGGTTTCTGTCAATACCAATCTTAGCAAAGTGTCTAAGAAACAAAATCACAAATAGGTGATTTGTCAGCATCAAATGCAGACATTTACCAAATGTTGACAAACCAACCTTTGTGCAGCTTGACCCAGGGCCAACTGAATTCACTATGGTCTTCATCTGACCATACTTCCATGCTCCTGCAGCCCAAGCCAAACTCCTTGACTGTCCACAGCCATAGGACTTGACTCAAACGCTGGCTTTCGTCTGGAGTGGGCCAAGTCACGCTCTAGACAGTAAAGCTCAGGCACAGGAAAACTGAACTGGGACATGGGAAGGGTAACCTGGTATGGTGGGCAGTGTGGACGTGATTGTCTTAAACCACCTGGCTCTTTGAACTCAAACCTAAACTGAAGGCCCAGAAGCCAAAGTCCTATAGACAGAACTAAAGAGATTCCCATTGAATTCAACTGGCTTCTAATTAAGCTTGTAATATGGAGTCCCTCAAGACTCTAATCCCAAACACTCTTCTATTGACAATTTGTGCTGGCTGGCAGCTTCCCAAAGACCTTGTCACGTGCAACATCCTTATGTCTTGTCCTTGTCCCACAAGTGCTGCAGAGGTGGGCATGAAATCATTCACAGAGATGGTGGGTGTCTTTTTGGGTAGAGAAAATTTGTTTTCATGGGTCATTAGATAAGGCAGGCTACCACACTAACCACTGGGATCCAGATTGCTTGGCCTATACAACAGAATCACATTTGTGATTTATATCCCTTGTGTGAACCTGAACACAGACAACTACATCCATGTACTATATCAACATTCTTCTCACACAAAAGAGGGTAGTTTCCAACTCCCCAAATAGGAAACTGTGAAGCTTATACTAGAGGTATCAGCTGATTCAGTCTTTCTCTGGCCCTCAAACTCTAACCTAAACTGAAGTATTCTTCCTTTACCAATAAACAAATTGGAGAATGCATTACTTCTATTCCCTTAACGACGGATTATTGGATTTTCCAGCTCCTGCTGACATGACATCCCTACAAACAAGACTTACATCTCTGTAGGATTTCCTGTGAAAATAAGCAGATAAATAATTAAACATGTTTGCATCGTAGAAGTTAATGAAAACAAATCAGGAAGCATTCCTAAGCATGGAACTGGGGCAGGATTTTGTCTTTTAATCATTATGAGCAGAAAGGAAACAGAGGGGAAAGGCACCAGAGAAAGAGCAGAAAGTTAATTAAAATGCACAACCTTCTGGTGTTCCCAGATTACATATTGACCTGGGGCAAACTTCCAGTTTGATCCACCAGGATGTTCTGTAAACATAGACTTACAGAGGGCTTGTTCCTCTAAAATCATATAGAAGGGTTGCTTTTTTCCAGTTAAGTCATTTAAACAGGTAGAATTCTGCATTGTGCTGTCTGCCAAGTTAATTTGTAATCTTCTTTTACCAGTGTACCTAGAATTTGTTTTATTTTCCTCCAGAAAATGAGCCAGTTTCTAAACTTCTCACATAAATGAAGCTGGCTTTGGACACCACAAAAACACAGTTGTGTGTGACAGTCCTGCCAGCAGCTCTAAGGTAAATCATGTTTTCCAATTTAAATATATTAATTTTTTATCTCTACCAGTTTAGACACTCCTGCAAAAATCCAGATTTCTAAACATTCACTATATTAGAAATCCAGATTTCTAAACATTTCTTAAAGATCACATATCACTCAATCCCTTCTACCATCAATCACTTCAAAAATCAGCCATTAGAAATCCTCAAATAGGAATGTATATCTTATTTGGGGAAATGTATCGCAGGGAGGCTGTGTTCATTAGGGCTCTTGGTGTTATTAAGACTCCTCTCGTGAGTTCTGGCTGAGCTGTGTTTCTCTACTTACTCCAAGGATTCAGATTGAAACTTCCTTGTTCACAATCCAATGGGGCTCTTCCGTACTTGAAAGTATCCACAGAATTATCCAGGAACAATAAACATAAACTTCATAGAAGTGATGTTTTTATTTGTGTGAAAACAGTTCTAAACCAATATGTAATTATGACACTGACTTGGTTTACTCACTGGATGAATACAGACGATAACTCAAATAACATACTAGTCTCATCAACTTGCCCTCCTTCCAGAAATAAGCCCAGAACTCTTTCTGATCACTGAAACCACATATCGAAAACAGNGCTCCAGTTCTGATGGAGATGTGGTATAGTATGTGCCTATCTGTTTGGCAACGTTTCTGCTTATAGACGAAGCCATCTCCCAATTCTTTGCTTTGACTTTGTTTTATACAATCAAAACCCAGTTCTCAGGGTGCAAATTAAAACAGCAACCCTAACTCAAGTCCTTCCTGAAACAGTCCTAAAGTCTTTTTGTAAGCCAATTCCAAACACAATGATAGTGTTTTGGAAAGCATTATGAGCCAAGGTTGTTTATCTCTTTCTTTTCCCTCTGTAAAAAG
>WAAD01009230.1:2362-16194 GCA_013389945.1 Fregata magnificens
CCTATCAAAGATACCTTGGTGGTCACAGTGAAAGCTGTCACATCAATGAAGTCACTTAGAAGTGACCTGATGGTGCGACAGGTAGGCTATAAAGCAAACCAGCTAAGCCATTTGCTCTCTCTGACCACTTTTAGCAGCAAAATAAAGGGAGAGATGATTGCACTCAGGCTCCGTGTAACAAGGAAGATCCCATCTTTCTGAAAACAGATGGGCCAGTGGGACTTTAACAGGAAGAGTAAACCTCTTTGAGGACAAGTGCATTTAAGGTTTGTTCTCAAATATCTGTAATATCCTGTACTTTAGCCTTTTGACTAGGCAGGGCTGTGTTTGGAAAATCTGTGTAAAGCTTCTTGTCACATGTATTTCCTCACATCTACACATCCTTAAGAGTTCAACTGTGAAAGAGAAGCGGAAGGGTTGGTAAGGATACTGGGAAAGGGTATATCCATTAAAGCTACAGGAAACATATAATTAAAGCAGTGAGATGATAAGCTCAGAAGATGAAGATAAGGTGGAAAGATCTGGGATTCAATTCACTTCCCAGAAACTTGAAACAATATGACCTTTAGGTGGCTAGATACGAACAATAACCTGGGAAGTGACCAAGGTCACTTCTTTCTCCACACTGACGGTGCTGCTGAATGAAACCATTGTCCATGGAGGCTGCCTGTGAACTTCATAAAGCAAACAAAGTGTTTCAAAGAACCGCTCTGCCAACGCATAGAACTCCTTGCTCAAAGGCGTTCCTCACATTGTGAAAAGCTATTTTTAAAAGAAAAAAAAGCAGTCTTAATAAATAAATTGTAATGAATGGTGCAAATTTGAAAGAGAGATTGCCAACAGCTGGTTTGAAATCTTGCCAAACTTGTTACTGTTTCTGATGGGATATTTCCATAAACCTACTGTAGGGCGTTCAAGTGGGAGGCCCAGTTTCCAACATAGTCATTGGAGAGAAATATGTTCCAAATGTAAGCGCTTTCAATTTCTCACCTTAAGGATCCCTAATTTGTCATAGACTTTTCCTGTAAACACACTCCTGCAGTCACCACTATTGCTGGTTTAAATAAAAAGCTCTTTACTGAAATATATGCACGTTTCCATAAATGTAAATATCAATAAATGACTTCACAAATTCTTGTCCAAGAATATGCAATGCTACAGTGAAAGTGATCAGAAATAGATAAATAACCACTTCCTTTCCTTTCAAACAAGCAAATATACTGTTGAAGTCTAATTGAAGAAATCAAATTCTACCCTAGTCATATATGCCTCTTTTAAAGAGATAATATGTATTTCGCCTTTTAAAATTAAACTAAATTGGCGAGCAAAATAGCGGCAATTCATTTCAGATATTAAAGATAAATTCTGAGTGTAATAAATATGGGGATTCATTTGAATCGTTGTCATTACTATTAATCATCTGAACATATTCTAACACCTAATCTTGAGCCATCTGTGAATGGCATAATATCTTCATGGTCACACAATTTTGAACTCACATTTTAACATGTCATCAGAATTTTGTCATGATTTGCACTGCTACAGTTTATTTATTTTACAAAGGCAGAAACGTAGAAAAAATTAAATACTATTTTCTTACACAATCTCTTCAAGGAACAAACAAAACTAGTTAAACTAATTGCTGATGTTAAAAATGGGACAATTCCCTGGAGACTACAGTGCCTTCTCCCTTTTCCTGTTGCTCATAGAAAATTAAAACAGGGAGAACAACCTATGATCAATATTTCACTAAATGAAAAGTGGCACAACTAAATAAGAATTTTCTCAAACACGGCAATGCACTTGGCGCATACTAAATTCTCCTTGCAGATCCAGAATACAGAGTTGGATAAGCATTGACCTAAGTCTTACATGAATTACAAAATAAAGGGCTTCTAACATAGATTGTGAGAAAGGAGGTAATTAGAGGGGTAAGCAGACAAAGAAGTTGAATTTAACAGGATGAACTTCATTAACAAATTTAGAATGGCTGTTTATGAGAACGCTGGACAAAAGATTGTGACAACTGTTCTTTTGATTTTAAAAACCATTACCTTTTCCATCACCTTTGTTTTCTCATTTCCTAGTACTGTTTGTTGATGCTTAGTGATTGTTACAATTTAACAGGACTATTTAATGGAATGACCTTGGTATGTTAGGAATTATAATAATGTTTTCCAACCTTTCTGGATAAATTGCTTATAGGGCTTACCTCATCTCATTGCTTAATGACTACTGTTCATCTGAGGTACTCTAAACTGTCATTTATTGCACTTAGAACAGGTAGAGTGGAATCACACCAAAAGAGCAAGTAAAGCAGAATTGACAGCGCACACATATTCCTCTCGTATGGTTGCACAGTATCTAGGCTCAGCTGTGATAAAAGATTATGTGTAAACACATATGCACAGATTTTTTAAAAAAACAACAATCATCCTGAGGAACAGAGAGGCACAGAATGAGGATTACACACACCAATAGGTATAAGCGAGAGCATTAGGCCACATACTAAGTAGGATGAATGTTCTCCTTTTCCAGCCAAGAACTAATGCATGGGAACTTGGCAGAAGAATGCTAAAGAGAAAGCATCTTGTACCTTTTTCTCAAAACCTTCTGGGGAAATACTTGCTACAAATAGCTACAGTTCAAAAACTTAGGTAATCAATATGATGTAAGAATCTACTTAATGAATGAAACTCAAATTCTGATAGCAATTGCTCAGGCTAAGTCCTAAAAGACAATGTCTTGTATTTTCTGTCTTGGAAAGACAAATAGATGAATGACGATATTCACATTTGACGTATTGCTATGCTGACCTATAAATGGAATGGTAACATGATTCTGAGAACTAGCCTTTTGTAAAAGAGAAAGCCTACTCGCTTGGGCAAAAAAGATACCAGAAACAAGACTTTGATATAAAAAAGTTATTACAAAAAATTCTCAAATTTGAGATAAGGTCTCTGTCTCCTATATCTTGTAGAAGGTATCTTGTAAACTCCGTGCAAACCAGGAGATGTGACACACATATTCTAGAGTAAATAGTCTATATGAGCCTTGCATTCAGGCTCAATCTTTTTTTTAGATAAACTAACTTCTTGGTTAGTTTTTTTTGTTATCACATCAATCATAGAATGACTTCGCAGTTTTATACTATAATGAAATTGCCTAATTGCTTTACTACATGAAGATAGATTTGCTCTCAAATGAGAAACATTTTCAATATGGATGCAATAAATCCAAAGTGAACAGGTACTCAATTCAAATAACACTGATCTTGAAAAATACACTTTTCTGTATCGACAGACAACGGTTTTATCTACCAAGGGAGACAAATGACCACCTTTCATCAGCCTTTTGCAAAAGTACCATTCTAACTGAAGATATTTTGACAGACAGCCAAAATAAATTCTTGAAATTGAATACTTGGACTCTGTTTCCTTAAGTGGAGAAGAACAAAAAACCATGCCGAGAAGGCCACTAGGTCTAGACAGAAAGCCTGGCAGACATGAAAATAAAAAACACTATTTTGTCTAAGCTAGAAACTGTTAAGTACAAAATGGAGTTAAAGGAATTTAAAACAAGGAGTAAAAGATTCCTTAAGCATAAAAACAGAAAAAGAGAAAGTACAAATGCTATCATTTGAGGTTGGGAAGACATCAATGGTAAACTAGATAATGAAAAATAATACCTTGCCTGAATTTTGGTTAGGGATGGTAATACACAATATGGGAACAAAGGCATAGTAATCAATGAGAATTAATATAAAGCTGTATTACTTTTGATGAGGCAACTGCTCCTATAAACAAATGAAATGTAGGACAGGAACATACAGAAGTAAAAACAGAATTGTTGGGAGGGCAAGGAAATTGCTAGTTGGAAGGTAACAATATATTTTTTTGAAAGAGGAACAGGTGGAAGAGAAGTTATGAATATAGTTTGCAAATGAGTGATGCAGAAACTGATCGTATCTAGTATTTTCAATAATGATTTTGACACAAAAGTTAGGATTGCTCTCAGATAAATATGGGAGGCATCATCATTACAGAATATTGAAGTAATGTCATCAGCAGGTATTTGATAACATTGAAGGTTGCTGTAAAAGAAATGGAGTGAAATTTAACACAAAGTTCTGAACTAACAAGCATCTTTGCTACATGGGCAAGGACTTAACAGTTGGAAAAAAGACAGAGATTATAAATCCACTGGACAAAACACCAGTAAAATCTCAGATAAGCAGATATACAGTTTTGATCACGCCAAGGAAGGTGAAATCTACAACTGCAGGAAAAGACTTTTGAAGGAGTCTTTTTTACAAGGATGAAAATGAAGGAGTTTGACTTAGTTAATCCATTAAAATGAAATCTGGAAGTTTCTATGCCTCCTCTTTATAAGTCTATTTGAGGAATGAATACGTGATCAAGAAAAGATTGGCCTTATTTAAGTTAAAAGGCCAACAGTGGCACAAAGGCAACTGAGTGCAGACTGACCAATGAGATAGTGAGGTTCTAAAACAAGACTGGAGATAGCCATGCAGAGGGGAAAACTATTTTTAGCTTGCCAGTCTTAGATGGTATGACATATTACAACATTAAGTAGTATTAGATATTGCCCAAAATAGGAGATGAGATTCATAGAACCAGGAGGTGCCATTTACTTTTAACTTCCTTATTTCCTAAAAACCTTTTCAAAGGTGAAACTGGACTTCAGGGACTACTAGTACACTTGCTAAAGAAACTACAGCTTGAAGGCAACTACATATTTACATCAGCCATGAGAAAAGCAATGTCTGTGCTTTAAATTCTTGCTTCTCTCTCTGCTGGTTTTGGCTGGGGTGGAGTTAATTTGCTTCATAGTAGCTAGTATGGGGCTATGTCTTGGATTTGTGCTGGAAACAGTGTTGATAATGCGGAGATGTTTTAGTTACCACTGAGCAATGCTTAATCAGAGTCAAGGCCTTTTCTGCTTCTCACACTACTCCACCAGTGAGGAGGCTGGGGGCGCACAAGAAGCTGGGAGGGGACACAGCTGGGGCAGCTGACCCCAACTGACCAAAGGGGTATTCCACACCATATGACGTCATGCTCAGCATATAAAACTGGGGGAAGAAGAAGGAAGGGGGGGACGTTCGGAGTGATGGCGTTTGTCTTCCCAAGTAACTGTTACGCGTGATGGAGCCCTGCTTTCCTGGAGATGGCTGAACACCTGCCTGCCGATGGGAAGGAGTGAATGAATTCCTTGTTTTGCTTTGCTTGCGTGCGCAGCTTTTGCTTTACTTATTAAACTGTCTTTATCTCAGCTCATGAGTTTTCTCACTTTTATGCTTCCGATTCTATCCCTCATCTGGGAGGAGGGAGCGAGCAGCTGTGTGGTGCTTAGTTGCTGGCTGGGGTTAAACCACAACATCTGCAATGGAACCAGCAAACTTTTACTGCAGATGATACATTAACCACGGGAACATGCATGCCTTAAAATAGCTTTCCTGGTCTAAATTTCAGTTTTGGCTCCTGTGAGGACATAACTTCTTGCTGCTGCTAGACTACCACCACTTTTACAGCACTTTGGGTTGCAGGTGTACATGAAACAGAATATTATTATTATACTGCATATCTGTAGAAGCATGATACAGTATGAGGATGCTTCAATAGCAAGCTAATACTGACTTCTGCATAAGAATTCTCCTTGAATAACTAACAGATATATTAAGAGTGGTAGAGAAAAAATGGAAATGTATGCATGTGGAAGCACCAGAAAGCATAGCAGAAGGGATGTAAGAAAAATGTGTTGATTGCACACAGATTAGTAGTTCATTTAGTTCACAGCACTTTGTGCAGCTTCTGGGGATACCCATTAGCAAAACAAGACTACCTAAAATGATTTACAGACCAAAACAAATAGTTGAGCCAGAGAAATGATGTTGCAATGATAAAAAGCAGGTTTAGATAAGGAAAACCCAGGACAGCGAACAAATCTTACATATTCAAGAGGTGGATCTGGATGGAGACAAATATCCCCTTAACTGTCAGCTCCTAAAGAGTATAAAAGGCACATCCAACACTGACTTAATGGATACCAGCGTAAGAAGAAACCTGAAGAAGTTGTGGAGGACTTGATCATACCCCACATCCCATAGATCATTTCAAGGAATCCTGACCCGACCAGGGGGGTACACGTAGATGGATGCCTGAATACTGGACAGACTACCGAATGCATGTATCTTTGTGCTTTTGAGTATGTAGATATGAAAGTGTAACTGAAATCCTTTTTGTTTTAAAATAACATCACCTACCTCTTCTAAAATATCTTGCATTGAACATTGCTACACTGTTGCTAAATTATTTACTATAATAAGAAAGAAACAACTAGAAGAAAAAGGATCATTGTCTATCCTTGCAAATACGTTTTTGAAATTTCTGATCCTTTTATCAAAGAAAGAACACAGCAGTAAGTGATGTGGATTATTTATTATGTCAATAGTCAGTGAAGGAACAGAAGCAAGCATGCCCATACCTGAGCTGTTGATTAAGATCAGGTTAATGTATGAATGGCTGAAATGACAGATTAGCAGGGACTGAGATACTAAAAAATAGGAGCAGTAGAAAACCAAATTCCTACAAACAGAACATATGGCTATATGAAAATTCAGCACATAGATGCATAGTTTTACTCCTGAAACCGTATTTCATGAAGAAACAAAAATAAATCAGTTGGCACAGGTAATAAGAACTAATATCCCCATGGAAAAGAGAATGAATGGAGATGGAAAGTTACTATTGCTCCAAGACGCCAACTCTAGCAAGACATCAAAATGATCACCAGACACCAACAGTCTCAAAAAGCATCAGTGACAAGACCAGAACGAGATATATTGAAAATGGAGCTAGCAAATATTTCTGTAGAGGTGCATTCACAGTAATTTCTAAATTGATGATGAATTTGATCATGATGATGATGATGAGGATGAAAGACAGATGTAACTACATTGCTGTTTCGGAAAAAAAACCCAAACCAAAACCAAACCCAAACCCCCTCATCTTGTGATACATCAGAATTCAAACCAGAGATTTATTTTGGATAGGAGCTGAAAAGGTGTGGGTAAGGAAACTAATGCAAGAAGGATGCACATCTTTTCCTTTTCTTAAAGTAATGGAGTTAGCAGAATTTGAAAAAAACACTTGGCATTTGAAGAAAGCATAGTAATAAACAAAAACTCTTGCTCCCAAAGCTAACTGAAAAAAATATTTCAAGGAGGAACTGACAAGCTAATGCAGCATAAGCATACACAGATCAGAACTGATGCAATGCATGTGTGAGCCAGGATGTCTGTATTGAAAGATTATTCTCTTCCAGAGGGATACACATGCAGAATAGTTACAATTTGAAAAAATAATTACTTTCAGGGAAAGACTGAGAAGCTTATTTCTGACATGTTTGAAAGTTTCACTGGGAAACAGGGAAAGAATGGAATTCTGTACCTTAATAAAATACTAACTGGTTACTAACAAAGGGAAATGTAGGTAAATTTTTGCACATTAGAGTTTCTTCATATGATTCAATATATACCATGTCTGAAAAGTAGCTGATTCTATGAATTCAAGAATTGTTCTGGATTCTCTGGATTGGTATAGGTAGCCAATTCCCAACTACTCCAATATCCTTCTTTAGCCCTGCTATAAACAGTTCTTGGGCATGAGACAAGGAAGAGAACTGGATTTTGGCACTGCTATACTATTTAATACAGACTCTGGTTGTCTGTCTCTTCTTGTTGTACCAATGAATATGGTACTACTTGAAAAAAAAGATATTAAAGAAAAAAGTAAATAAAACTAAGTCAAATAAGTACCTCTACTGAAATTCAATGTTCAGCTTAAACTTAATGACACAAGTCTTTATTCTGGCCCTCCAGAGACTTGTTGATGAGTCTATTTTGGTACTAACAAAAAATCGCAAAACCCTACCCCTGGTATTTTTCAACCTTCCTACAAAGTGAATCTTCCATTTTAGAAAGGATTTTCGTAGACTTTGCTTTTATTATTTATGATGTATTTGGGTTTTTTTGATAAACCAAGCATACGAAGCTGCTTCTTTCTTAGTTACATCTCACTTGAAGCTGTGGCATTTATTGTTTTTAACTAACAACAATCAGGGTTTTTAACCAAAATGTAAACTAAAAATAAGACAATACACTTTAAACAATGAGGAAAAAAGGCAATCATTATATGGAAAATATTCTAGTATCTTAATTAGTAATTGATTTGAAAACCACTGTTACACTGTATTGAGAAGAACCTGGGAGGGTACAGCAGATTGATGTGCGTTAGTAAGCAGGATTCCTCATCTTAAGGCAACGCTGGCTGCTTTCTACTGCAATATACATTCTCTCAGCATCTCTTTTCACTTAATATAATTTTTTGTAATCCTGGAATGTGTGCACTGAAAAAAATTAGGAGCAAATAAAACCCAGAAATAATCAAGAAAACATTGGAATTTTTAGCAGGATCTAACTAAGCCCATGTGTCTATAAACAGATGTTTTACAAAAAAAAGCAAGAAACCCTTGCAGTGCTCAGAGTGTGATTTCACCTACCTAGATCATCGTTAACAATTTAAAAGATCCTTTCCACTTTTCCATGCTCCTCAACCGCATCACAGCTAAACAGCTGTGCCGAAGCACTTGCTACTCACCCAAGCAAGTTCCTAGGTAGAAAAAACTATACAATATGGAAACTTAATAAATAAAAAAGAAAAAAACTTTACTTGGGAATTTAGTGTATGCGTACAAACTTTAAAATATATTCACGTACTTGCCATATTGTTTTCACCTTGATGACCACCTTAAGAAGAAATAGTAGGAATCAAGATAAATAGAAAATTTAACACACTCAATGTACACAAAATATCTGCCCTGTGGATAAAATTACAGCTTGCCAAATCATGTCGTGAACAGCATCTTATGATCAACTAAGAATTTCTGGTAAGCAACCTGACCTTTCTTCTACTGAAAAATACTGAATATTTCTACTGACAAATTTGTAACAATAATTGATACAAAAGCATCCTCCCAACTCCACCTGCTCCTATCTGTTGTCATTACTTCACATAGTAGTTGTATATTAAAAGTCACAACACTAGACTGAAGACATAAATCATAATTAGGTTTAGTATTAATTTGTAACTAATTAATTTAATTTGACTGTGTGGAAAGCTTGCACCAATGTGCACATTCAACATTAAAGCTATGGTTCATGACAGAAGGTGTTCAAAGCATCATTTTTCATTGGTAGCGAGAATGAGAGCTGATGGAGATAGTAAAATATTTTTTGCCACAGAAACAATGCTCATTAGCCTTTTATTTAAAAAAAAAAAAAGTTTAATGTCTTTTTCTAGGCTTTTTCATTTCAGAAATTCTCTGCAACTGAAACATTTACATAAATTACAAGTATCATACTTTTTACATTAGGACTATTAGGTCTTTAAGTGAATGTCAACTTACAAATGATAAAGATAACAGTTCTTAATAGGAGACAGCTATAGAAAGTTACAGAAAGTGATCAACCAGCAGAATTAAATGTACTATGCTACAAAGGTGTGGATGGAGCGGTGAATAGATGAGATGACCATTTTGCTAGAACCTAAAAAACTTTTGAAAAGTAGCCTTGCTTGCTCATTTTAGCTGTAAGATAGAGCCTATATACTTTTTAAATATAGAAATTAAAAGCTATCTACCACAATTACAAGTATGTAAGTATGTAACTTAACACCACTGAAGGTTTTGACTGATTCAGTGTAACTAAAAAATGGATAGGAGTGTCAAGAATGAAGTAGCAAGATGGAAAAAGAAAAAAATGCTCTCATCTTAAAAGTACTGTAACAAGTTCCTTAGGATCCTTCCTGATCAAAGACAACACTGAAAGAAACTTTGCACGTTGAAGTGGAAGAACTGAACATCAGTGAGACTGATGATCTTGCAAAGTGAAATACTTTGAACACTTCTTGTCACTGAAATGTATTTCTGGTGATAATTTAAAACCTGTCCTTGGTCTTCTATATCTGCCTCCTTTGACTTTGACACACAACATTGCCAAAAATTAAATATTGATTACATCATTTATGTATGGGAGAAGTGAAGACTTCAACTTGAAAGCTGTAGTTTTCTTTTATACTAATATCATCTCTCTAAGAGTAGAACAAAATTAGAAGTTTGAAGGAATGACTCAGTCATTTGCTCTGGATGTATTCTTTTAAGTTATCTGAAGTTATAGATCTAAAATTTTACACTGTAAGTTTAAAAAAAGCCCCAAGAGTCCACATTAATGCAAACACAAAAAAAATTCTCCATATTTTTAGAAAGGTATTTTACACTAGGTAGTGTATTGCTTTTGTATCTGAAAAGAACATTGCATTTAATTTCATGAAAATGCCAACCACGAACATACACAAAAATATAGTAAGATCTTAGAATCTGAGCAGCTACTGGAAATGACAAGAAAAACTTGCAAGCCACACTGTGCCATCCTAAACTTTTGTCATGTGAGTATTCAGTAAATTCATCTAACCTTGTAGAGAAAGCAGTAGAACTTTAAAAGACCAAAACTATATTGTAGAAGATAAAAATATCTGTCACAATCACTATCAACTTTATGGTTGAATGACTGAAAAAGGGAGGACTGTTAGTGCAGTTTTCCCCTGAGTAAAACTTAGATTGCCTCTATATCCGAATCCATCTACTATAAATATGGTTTAAATGTTCTCTGAGCTGCAGTGGATTTTGCTTGAAACTCAAATGCAATTTAGAGAACAAGGAAGGTGTTCTACAGAGACTTATTAAAAGCTAACACAAGCAAGTTTGCTTAGTTTCGGGGATGTACCTAATGACAGACAGAGGAGTCCCAATGGAAATTTGTCTTGAGAAGTTCTGACCTCCCAAGAAGCTACAGTGAAAAATGTAATTACTTCTTTTATCAGGAAATTAAACTTTTGAGGACTGATTGAAATATATAGGTTCAAACTCAATATTCATCATTTACTACTTTGTTAGAAACAGAGATTTTCAGAAAACATGGAAGGTAAAGTGTAAACAGCAAAGCAAATTTAAAATTAAATGTTGTGTTTTGTCTACATGATCTGTGTGTATATATAAACAACATTATCATTTTCCAAAATATAATTATGAAGAGGTAAAGACTTCTCCTAACAGACAAATCAGGAGTATTAGTAATGCACTCTCTCATACCTGCTCTCCAATACCCCCATGCATTAGTAACCTGTTGCTTACATTCATTCAAAAGATGCACTCCTGTCATTGCAGGAGCTTTATTTTTTTTCTGAGACACACACACAACTTTCTGCTATTCAGCAAATTCAGTAAGAGAGACGTAAGGGTTTATGTACATTTAGGATAAAAAAAAGAAAAAGAAAAAGAAAAAAAACCATCCTGGAATATCAACTGGATGCTGAAGTACAATTTATCTTTATTTTCACTACTGTGTGGATCAAGAGGTCCAGTGTAAATTTAATTCATATTGCATTATTAGAAAGCCAGGATCCAGAAGGAAAAACACAGTAAGTGAAGACATTTAGACATATTGACAATCTTGAAGAATACGAATGAACCGTATTTCTTGACAAATTCAGATGACGTTTGAGAACTTGAGGGTACTGAAAAGGACTGAACAAAAGGTAACGAGTAGTTTCCTTGTTTTTTTTTAAAGTAGTAAGTAAAACGAACCAAGAGCTCTCTAAGAGGCAAAGAAGCTTATACTTTGTGCAAAATCCAACCTCTAGGTAATAGGAACAGACGAGATCACCCTTCAAGTTTATTTTCCAGTTGGGCATTCCCAGATCTTTCCCTATATCAGCTGGTACCACCCACTTTCAAAAGACATCACAGAAAAGCTAGACTAGCTACATGTTGCATGGCAATTCCTGTTATAAAAGTGTTGTGGTCTCACACATTTTGAACAAAATTTGATTTTGCAGTAATACATGAAAAACAGGGCTTAACATGAAATACCAAAGCATGATGCAATTATGATAAGAGCTCATCTCAACTAATTTCCCAAAGAAGAGTTTCAGATTTTTAAGCTGTTTCAAAGTTCTTGTGGTTTCCTTCTGTAACCTCTGAATCTTTGAAGATAGTCTAGAGGAGTGCATTCTGCTTCAGAACAGATAAGCTTTACTCCTTCCCATTGTGATAACCTTCCTGAAAATATATAGGCTTCATCTAGAACTATTTCTTAGCAGTGCTATCTCTTTTTTATGCCTGTTACTGGTCTCCTTTGGTTTTCTTTGGACACTTTTGTTTTGTCAACAGGCATAAAACTCAGTGCAGTTTCTCTGTTTCGTATTGCTCTTCTGCTCTGAGTGTCCTAACGTAATAAGCTCTGAGTTTTTATTTTTAAGCCATCAGACAAGTGACAATTTTTTAGCAAAAAAATGAAGGAGCTGCTTGCAGATAGAATTCACTGAACATCTTCTTAAGAAAAGCAGACTATATAATGAAGTTCAAGTATGCTGTCCATCAGAATAATTTTGATTCTATTACAGTGGAGGTGAGTACTGCATAAAACAATCCCATAGGCTAAACCAAAACATTTCTATGTGTGGTTGCCAATAAATCTTGTTTGCTGACAGAAAAGAATGAGACAGCAGGAAAGAAGAACTAGCAGATGCTGGCAATTGCTTTAGCAAGCAGAATAATCTTCAAGGATCATGAATTAGATGAGGAAGAATGTTATTGTTTGCCATCTGCTACAGCTCTATTAGTATGTCAGCATCTGGTGCCACAGAAAGATCTTTGTGATGTGAACATACAAAGTGAATTCAGACAGAGTTTTCTTCTGCTGAAAGGAATCTTGCTGAATGTAAACATTACAGGCCTTGCCACTGGTCAATTCACTTCATTTTTGATGTATGCTATTTAAAGTTTGATAAAAAGAGAACATAGCAGAGTTCACCTCAATGATTAAATAGTATAGCGTAATCAGTAAGAACTGAATAATAATCCCACAAGGTTGGCATTAAAACTTTCTTTCTATTCAATTTAGGCTGGTTTTTGTTTCCAAATGTCAGGCAGCAAATACCTAAGTTTGAGCAAAACCAGTTGGTTTGAAAGTGTCTTAAACTGAACAATAATAAAGTGGGGCACAGAACTGCCCCAGCCCAGGCTAGAAATTTGCATATACGTTTTGTCAACAAAATGCTACTTGCTTAATGTTGTTACTCAGTGGCAGGATTATCTATGTTCCTGGGGATATTAAAGACATTCAAGATGTTAACAATTTCATATTCATGATTTATATTGCACGAGATAAAATGAAACTTCAGTAACCATAACGTGTTGGTGGAGCCACATATTAAATTGTGCAACAGTACACATGGAATGAACTGTTCTGTCTTGCATTTATCTATTACTTAAAATGATACAACCCTTGCATGCGAACCAACCTTGTTCAGCAGAGGCAATACATTAATCTGATAGATTATATGTCTGAGCATGGAGCTTTCAAGGCATAAATGTACTTACTTTTGGTGTTGGGCAGGATGCAGTGGAGAGACGAGAGGTGGCCTGGGCACGAGGAGATTCTGAAGGAGTAGTACTGAGGGAAGCCGTATCACGTGGGAGCACCTGAACACCACGAGAGATGATGGAATCTGGAATCTTAAAAAGAAGAGAGATGGAATTAATAGTAAAAAATATACTGTATTTAAAACTTACTCAAAACCTTACATCAAAAATGTAGGAATACTCCACTCCTCAGTTTGCACACCTCATATGCAGCGCTGGCAGTGGTTAATGGTAAGGAGGGTAATTGTTGTAGGTGATTCCCTGCTGAG
>WAAD01009231.1:4619-19556 GCA_013389945.1 Fregata magnificens
GTTTATATGAAAGTATCAGGACAGAATCTGAATTTCCAAAAATACAAAAAGGACCTGAATTTGTGACCTTCCCCGCCCCCCCCCCGGTAACCTAATCTTGAAAATTCTTATCTCAGATATGGTAGCAGCAAAGCTTAAAAAAGCTTGGCTTAGAAATTCCTCAGTTAAGTATGTTTTATGTCTTTCAGTCAATATCATGATCTTAAAATACTTTTGAAAGAGCTGGGGAAATGGGAAATAATTGACAGAATTTTTGCTATGAGTGTTGAATTGGTCTGTAACATCCAGAAAGCCTTCATTTAAAAAATTCCCAATGCTTGAAGAGTAATATTGTCATCATAATTAATCAACTTAATTTACAATTAAATTGACTGGGCCCAATATTTTGAAGATCATACTGATCTATGGGAACAAGGAATTTGTTGGTCTGCTTTCGCTGCTTCTCTGGTGACCATCAGAAGGTGAATTCAGTAGGTTTTCTGTACTTGCTTAGTCAGCCCAAGCTCTGAAAGTTTCTGCTCATGTCAGTAGCAAGCCACAGAGGAGTGCATGCTGCTGCTGCTCAGGAGAATGAAGAAAGAATTTGAGCAAATTTGATACCTATATAAATTGATAATGTTTTAGAAACACAGAATGCGAAAAACCAGTTGGTTAAATGTTACAGTGCTACTTTAAACTATAATTTTCCTTTGAAGAGTGTTCACTGAACATTCAGAAATTCAGTTCTGTTCAGTGCTCTAATATTTGAATACTTCAGTAAAAAAGTTCTTCCTTTTTTATTTCCATATCTATAAGAATATATATGCAGAATTATTACAGTAAAATTGCATTACATTTAGACTTGGCTTTATATGCCTTTTTCTATTGCTGCATTGCTGTTTCTGCTTAGTTCATGCAGTACTATCCCTTTTATTAAAATCATGCACCATCTTTCCTGTCTGAGCAAGTCCAATTATTGACTAAATGTTGGCTGATGTTCCATTTCCTTTCGATTCCTGCTTAAGCAGGGTGGTGAAAGGATACCTAACATATATCCCCAAAGTGGTTACAAAGTGTTTTGCAAAGAGTTTCTGGGCACAAGAAAAGTAAAATCTTTCTGCCTTGATTTTGTCCATTCTTTAGCCAAGACAACAGTTAAGATATTTCCTCTCTGCACCAATTGCAAAACTTTTTGATCTTGTTTTGTTTTTTCCCTTTCCTGTTAAGGCACTTCTTGCCTATGTAATATGAAGGACTTGTCCTGTATCTCAGGTTTTGCAATCACTGTAATTCCAGTTGAGCCTGGATTGTTATATTGAAAGTTCTGACAAAAGAGTAACTCTAGTGTTTTGTTTAATGAAATTAAGGTGTAGTGCAGTGCAGGGGTTTGGAATTCTGTAAGTGTAGTATTGAGTTTTTATTTAATGTATAAACTTGCTCTTTCTGTAACAGGTGTTGTGTTGGGGGAAAAACTGAAGGATCCACTGGGAAGACACCAGAATTTTAGAAATGTAAGTCTTTACTTTTGTTAAATTAATACTTTTGTTTGGGGGGTTGGAGAAGATGATCTCCAGAGGTCCCTTCCAACCCAAACCGTTCTGTGATTCTGTGAAATCTTGTTAATCTTATGAACGTAACAGTAAGCATGCTAATACGGAAGTGTATTCTGCCATATCGTTTTTGAACACACAGAAGTTAGCATCCCATAGTGTTTCCCTTGTTTTGTTCTGTTTTTCTACTACCTCATTCTTTTTTCTTCTGTTACCACTTTCTGGTCTCCAGGATGATGTGCAGGACATCTAGGGGAAATGGGTGGGGCGAGGCAGGGAGGAGGAGCTGCTTGTTTGGTAAATTTGACGTGGACTGTGCTTCAGTGTTGGAGCTTAAGATGTTCCTACTCTCTCATTTTATGGAAACATGCATGTGAAGTCTCACTTCTTTCTTTTTGAAGACGCTTTCCAGTGAAGTGCACTGCGTACTCCGTTCTTCAGGCAGTCAAACAGTCCACTCTTCACAAAAGCTTTACAGAATAATTTAGCTGTGGGTGAGTCACCCATGCTGGGAAATCTAAGCATCAGAAGCACTTCCACAGCTGCACAAATCAAGGATTGTGCAATCAACTTGGGAAAAAAAAAAACTATGCCCATCACTAAATATTTTTAAAGTGTTTTATTTACATGTTTGCATTTCTGCATGAGATGGATAATNTACAGTCATGTAAATGTAGTGAGTATGGTCCCAAGTAGTTGACATGATTTTGTGTTGAGTATTGTAGGTGGTGAAAGGGACTAATAGTTCTCACATAAATAACTTCGAGGACTCATTTGAAACTTTTTAAAGTTTATATGAAAGTATCAGGACAGAATCTGAATTTCCAAAAATACAAAAAGGACCTGAATTTGTGACCTTCCCCGCCCCCCCCCCGGTAACCTAATCTTGAAAATTCTTATCTCAGATATGGTAGCAGCAAAGCTTAAAAAAGCTTGGCTTAGAAATTCCTCAGTTAAGTATGTTTTATGTCTTTCAGTCAATATCATGATCTTAAAATACTTTTGAAAGAGCTGGGGAAATGGGAAATAATTGACAGAATNATGAAGAAAGAATTTGAGCAAATTTGATACCTATATAAATTGATAATGTTTTAGAAACACAGAATGCGAAAAACCAGTTGGTTAAATGTTACAGTGCTACTTTAAACTATAATTTTCCTTTGAAGAGTGTTCACTGAACATTCAGAAATTCAGTTCTGTTCAGTGCTCTAATATTTGAATACTTCAGTAAAAAAGTTCTTCCTTTTTTATTTCCATATCTATAAGAATATATATGCAGAATTATTACAGTAAAATTGCATTACATTTAGACTTGGCTTTATATGCCTTTTTCTATTGCTGCATTGCTGTTTCTGCTTAGTTCATGCAGTACTATCCCTTTTATTAAAATCATGCACCATCTTTCCTGTCTGAGCAAGTCCAATTATTGACTAAATGTTGGCTGATGTTCCATTTCCTTTCGATTCCTGCTTAAGCAGGGTGGTGAAAGGATACCTAACATATATCCCCAAAGTGGTTACAAAGTGTTTTGCAAAGAGTTTCTGGGCACAAGAAAAGTAAAATCTTTCTGCCTTGATTTTGTCCATTCTTTAGCCAAGACAACAGTTAAGATATTTCCTCTCTGCACCAATTGCAAAACTTTTTGATCTTGTTTTGTTTTTTCCCTTTCCTGTTAAGGCACTTCTTGCCTATGTAATATGAAGGACTTGTCCTGTATCTCAGGTTTTGCAATCACTGTAATTCCAGTTGAGCCTGGATTGTTATATTGAAAGTTCTGACAAAAGAGTAACTCTAGTGTTTTGTTTAATGAAATTAAGGTGTAGTGCAGTGCAGGGGTTTGGAATTCTGTAAGTGTAGTATTGAGTTTTTATTTAATGTATAAACTTGCTCTTTCTGTAACAGGTGTTGTGTTGGGGGAAAAACTGAAGGATCCACTGGGAAGACACCAGAATTTTAGAAATGTAAGTCTTTACTTTTGTTAAATTAATACTTTTGTTTGGGGGGTTGGAGAAGATGATCTCCAGAGGTCCCTTCCAACCCAAACCGTTCTGTGATTCTGTGAAATCTTGTTAATCTTATGAACGTAACAGTAAGCATGCTAATACGGAAGTGTATTCTGCCATATCGTTTTTGAACACACAGAAGTTAGCATCCCATAGTGTTTCCCTTGTTTTGTTCTGTTTTTCTACTACCTCATTCTTTTTTCTTCTGTTACCACTTTCTGGTCTCCAGGATGATGTGCAGGACATCTAGGGGAAATGGGTGGGGCGAGGCAGGGAGGAGGAGCTGCTTGTTTGGTAAATTTGACGTGGACTGTGCTTCAGTGTTGGAGCTTAAGATGTTCCTACTCTCTCATTTTATGGAAACATGCATGTGAAGTCTCACTTCTTTCTTTTTGAAGACGCTTTCCAGTGAAGTGCACTGCGTACTCCGTTCTTCAGGCAGTCAAACAGTCCACTCTTCACAAAAGCTTTACAGAATAATTTAGCTGTGGGTGAGTCACCCATGCTGGGAAATCTAAGCATCAGAAGCACTTCCACAGCTGCACAAATCAAGGATTGTGCAATCAACTTGGGAAAAAAAAAAACTATGCCCATCACTAAATATTTTTAAAGTGTTTTATTTACATGTTTGCATTTCTGCATGAGATGGATAATTAAGTTTCAGATTAAATATTAGCTTTCTGAAACACCTGTCACTTGTTCCTGGGTGTTGCTGTTAGCAACTGTTCTAATCTTTTTTTATATATATCCACTTCGTATGCTTGTACAATTCTAAAAGTTACAAATAGCTGCTGTTGGTATAAATCATTCTTACATTAAATTTTCTCAGTTTCATATTATTCATTTAGGTGAATACCCTTGTATAAGTATCTGTACTGAGGATCATCTTAAAACAGTCACAGTTCATGCTAATTAATATGTTATTTGATAGATAGGTTGATAACTACTTAGCAACAGGTCAGGTATATATATTTGTGTGCTTTACATTTTGCTTGAGTTTCCCATTGACTCTCAGGCTGAGTTCTGGATTTGTTTTGATATCGAGAAGCTGATCCATGAGTCTGGATCAGTGTATATAAACAAACCTCATTCTGTCCAGAAATTTCATTTGTCACGGGATGCCACATGAGATGCAGCAATGCATGGGAGAGTACAGATGTTTCATTTAAATAGGAAGCAGACTTCTCAAGTAGTAGCTATAACACTTGTTTCTTTGAGCACAAATTTGAATCTCATTTTTCCTAATTTTGTTCTCTGGTTGTAATTTAACACATGGTGTAGGTCAGCATGAAGTGGCATTGTTGCCAAAAGATGTCTAACCTGGTGATTCACTGCTTCCCCTTCCCCTGTGCCAACACAACTTTTGAGCAGCCATATGGTGAAACAAATTTAGTTGATTTAGCTGAATGAAACAATATTTGGGTTAGTTTTAGGATGGACCAGTTTTAAGCTGTGTTAACTGTGTGGTCACAGATACTAATGCTAGCAGAAGAGAGGGAATTTAATATGGGTGTGGAAATGAGTGGTCAAAGTAATGATCAAAGGCTAACATAGAAAGTTTCAGCTTGACCAAGGAGTTTGGTAAAAGTGCTTACAAATATAAATAACTGTTAGGGTACGAAGTGCCTAATATCTGTAGCCATGTAGTTACCTGCAGGGTCTATGTATATACTGGTCTTGCTATCTTATGTGTGGGAATTCTTCACCTGTGGACTGATTCAGAGGAAGTACTTGGTCTGTTTCTTCCCCATCCTAAGTGAGTACGCTGTCCCTGAGTTAGGAATAAGTCTTTGTCTCCTGTTTTTTTAAAAAAGCAAAACAAAACAAACGAAACAAACAAACAAAAAAAACCACCAAAAAAACCAACGCCAAAAAAACCCCAAAACCTTGAGTTCATTTAACTGAGTTGTCCGGCATGGCATGGCGCTTTCCCTCTGCCTCTTCCACCCCTTTTTAATGTGTGCATAACTGCAAAGTCTGGATGTGCTAGATAATGGTATCTTAAAGGAATAAGCTGTTGCTATGAAATAGTTGGTTGTCCCTTAAAGGGCAAGGTGGATTATAAATCAAGCAACTGATTTAAGACTCATAGCTATATCCTTAAAATTTCTCCTAAATAGACTGTAAAGGCATTGGGTGCAGAAATAACTTGCGTAACTTAACTTCTTACAGACCCTCTTGGCCATCTGTTGACTTCTTGGATTTCTGAATATTTTAGAATGCAATAGTGAGATATGTAAAAAGTATAAGTGCTCATTTGGATATAAAAGCTAATAAGTCTTAATTGGGTAGATTTTTCTGGTCTAGGATAGAATTTTGGAAAGGTTCAGTTGTGTGAATTTCAAAAACTGCTTTTTAGCTGCCTTTCCCACCTTGCAACACACACATGCATACTAAAAGTCTGGCAGTTAAGGTGGTCGCCTAACATGTAGGTTCATGTTTTTCTGCAAGATGAATTGTAATGGATAGCCGAGTGTTTGATTTTGGCACAGTAATAGTAATTGTAAAGTCTCATTTTCTAAATTTAAGCATTAATTTATATCAACACTGAGCAGAAATTTTGTATGGAATGGAAGAAGAATTTACTTGGCGTTATCTTGCTTTGAATGTGTAATAAATATGTCTGTTGAATTTGGTAATGAATTTTCTCTAGGACAGTTTTCAAAAATTAGTTTACTTTCTGTATCTAGACATTCTTCCCTCATTATTGGGGTAGAGGAAAAACAATGATTAAGTCTTTAATCTGTCTCGTTTTTTGGTGGATTTTTGTGTATATTTTTCATTGTAGGAATAAAGTGTTTGATTTTTCTCTTTAGTTAGGTTTATTAGTATTCTTGGTATTATTTATGCTCTGAGGAAAACATGACAAACCATTTTAGACAAATTGTTTAAAGTAACATCTGTATCTGATACAAAACATTTAAAATTGTTAATGCTCTGTTTCATAAATATGCACGTTTGTAATTGGATGAATCATTTCAAAGTGTTGTTAAGTTCAGGCTCCAGGATAGATATCTTGGTACCACATTTTAAAGTTTTTTT
This sequence comes from Fregata magnificens, assembly GCA_013389945.1. Lineage (NCBI taxonomy): Eukaryota > Metazoa > Chordata > Aves > Suliformes > Fregatidae > Fregata > Fregata magnificens. Next base: position 11,194 of record WAAD01009231.1, read on the forward strand.
CCTTAAATTTCTGTTAATACTGAGAAATCATCAAGTGAAGAACTTTTTTTTTTTTTTTTGGTCTGGTAATTTATTCTGTAGAAAATCATTGGTTTGTGCGTAGCAGATAATTTTCTGGGATAATTAGTAATATTCAGTGGGAATTTAAACTTTTGAGCATATGTGTGTGGTAGTTTTTCCCCTTTGGAACTTCTGAAAAAACCCTGTCCATTCCCTATCTTCTCAGTTCTATTTAAGAGGCTGGAAGAAGGAAGCTGTGATTTTATTTGTTTGTTGCAAAATGTACCAAGTTTAGATGCCTCCTGTGAGAGAGAATAGCAGAATCTCCAGATTGTACACCATCTACAACACTTTTTCCACAGCACACTGAGCGTTAATTTAGGATCTGTTCTTGAGCTGGCTGGCTGCAGGTTGTTTCTGCCCAGAATCCCATTAAAGTAAGTGGAGATTTACAGAGACGTGAATATTTTCAGTTTTGAATTGTAATACTAACACGTTAGCTTCTCTTGATTAAAACTCATGTTGTGAAGTACTGGGGTTTGGTTTTTTTTTTGTTAAGCACCATTTAAGGAGGCAGTAGGTGTATTTTTCAGCCAGGCTTGATTATGAGTTAAATTGTATTTTAGATGTGCGAACACAATGCATACTCTTACCTGTAACCCATGGTTCCCTGTTCCAGGTCCAGCAGTGGGCAGATGTAGTTAAGAGGTTCTTGCTCCTCTTTGTAGAGGGGTAGTGTTCCTCAGCTGTGCCAATTTTCAAAGGTACATGAAGCCACATGTTTTAATAAGAACAAGATAATAAAGATTGTGTTTAAAACGCTGTGATATGTGGGTTCTTTTAGACACATCATTTCACAAATCTACTTCAGCATATGGCTAGAGCTGAAGGGGTGTGCTCCTCTAGTGAAAGCCACGGGAGGGTGGCAAGAGGCAGGGTGGAGCCTTATAAATAAAAGCAGGTGCAAGCGGAATCGTGACATGTAGCCACAGTCTTTCTCTTGTACAGACTAGTTGCACAGGATTTACAAGCGTTATTTCTGCCACTCTTATGGCTTTGTTATTGAAGGAGGGGGATCTCCAATAAGGAACTGTGCATACAAAGGACTGAGAAAATATTTTAAATGAGAATATGGAAGAATAGCAGTTGTTTCTGATGGCCAGATCATTAAACACTGCCTTTCGAATTTATCTTATAAACTTAGTTACGTTTGTACTCTTTCTTGATTATCCTTTACAGTTTTCTGAAACATGGAGAGTGTTCACTGACAAACTCTGAAAATAAGTATTATAATTACTTTCTTTTAATAATCTTTGTTAATAATTTGAAGGGAGTGCATAAGTAACACATCAGGTATCTCCAAATGTAGTTAATTTGGTTAATTTGGATCCCAGAAGGCAAAGATAACACAAGCAGCCTGGAAATTGATGGGGAGGGGAAACAAAGCCTGGTAAGGGCTTCAGCACCCCCCTGTCAAGGACCAGTTTTGTTAGAAGCCTGGCAATCTGCTGAGTACTTTCCTGGTCGCTCCCAGGGAGCTGGAGGGGCAGGCTGCTCCCAGGGGAAGGCAGCTAGGCTCTGGCAAGTGCCCAGATGGCCAGCAAGTTCCTGGTGAGGAGGCAGATCTGAGGGCGAGCCGAGAAGTCAAATCAGTGAGTCAGAGGCCAGATCAGTGGTGTGCATGGCCAGGCATGGGCTAGGCTCCAGCGTAGCCCAGGCGAAGTCTCAGAGGTTTCTTACAGCTTTCTTGCACGTATCTTCACTGCAGTCTGAACTAAGATTAGAGCTATACCCTGTCAGGGAGGGAGCTGTGGGCCCATCTCCATGGTGAAGAAGGGGAAGGAGATGCAGACTCCAGAGAAGAGTGGAAGGGTGGTAGCAGAACAGCTGGCCAAGCAGAGATCAGCCCAAGTGGTCTGGGCAGGGGTGTTTCCTCTAACCATGAGCTGGAAATTGCAAACTGCATTCAGTCCCAAGTTATAGAGCAAAGTCCTCTCCTGATGGCAGAACAGTCTAATACATGAAGAATGCAGGAGGGAATTGCTTTTTCCTCTAATCCTCATCATCCATGTTTCTATGAGGATATTATTTACGGGGACTTTTAACCAGACTTGTCAGAGCAGCTTGCTTAGGTCCATTACCTTTGCAGGGAGTAGACAAGGACACGTCTGTGTGACAAACCATTTCTAATAACGTAACCTCTTTTTACTTCTGTGGTTGCTACATTGTCTCCCACTCATGGTGATCTGTAGGCTCTTCTAACTGCTGCTGTTTGTTTGGACTATGTACAAATAGCTCTGTGGACAAGTAGTATGCACTCTTTCAAGTGCCATTATAACTCGACTAAATCTGTGATATCGCTGACCACCACCACAACAGGCCTCCTACCAAGCAGTTCATCTCTCCCGTGGACTGCTTGGACTTACTCTCTTTCCCAAAAGTCCCTCAGGAACAGACTTGAGACTGTATGAGTTATTCTGATAATGGCAACTGTCACCACCAGTCATCTGTCCTACTGCTCTTTCTTCATTATATTGCACACAGATGTGTCCTTGCCTACTTTCTGCAAAGGTAAAGGACCTAAGCGAGCGGCTCTACCAGGACTCGTGTCCACTCACAAATTTTCCTATTAAAAGCCCATCTGGGATCAAGTTGTGTGGATGTCTGCACTAGAAGCAGCGCTTCCCTACTCCATTTTCCTGTGAAGCAGGTGAAGATGTACACCTGCTGTTACAGTGCATTTATGTACAGAAAATTACATTTCTGGGATGCGTCAGCTCTTCTGCACAAGGACAGACCAAGATTGCAGTTGGTTTGTTGACACAGTAGAGAAAAGGTTGCAATATATGACTATTCCCAGCTGCTAGAATAACCTTTTCAGCTGCAAAGTTTGGACAGCATTTCTTCAAATTCCTTTCAGCCCTATCTTCTGATATTTTTGTTTGCTTTGGTTTTTTTTTATTTTGAGGTAGAAAATGAGACACACATATGTCAGTTTTAGAAACATAGTATTTTACCAGATAGCCTTTGATTAGTGAGAAGGGATCAATCAGTCATTACCCTAATTTGCTTTCTGTTGGTGTGTATACCATTGCAAGCAAATGAGCAAGTATCTTGAAACCTGGTAGCTTGTTCTATTAGGCCAAACTATATCTGATTAGAGAGCAGGTTATGGTTTACCTGTCTAAATACCTCTTGCTGTCTTTGAAAGTCTATGGTTACTAGAGAGAAACTAAATCAAAATAAATTCTTCCCCTTCTCCTCCCCTCTAACCCACCTCCAAAAAAGACAAAGCTAAAGAGAAAAATGGTTGGGCTGGGCGTAAATCTATGAAACAAAGACCAAAACGGAAAACATGAGTGATAGTGATGCACTATTCTGGGAGTGAGATAATGCATGGATCTCTGCTTGCCCATTACGGCAGGATGTCCCAGTAGAGTAAAACCCTGGAAGTTCATAATCCAAGTTATCAGAAGCAAATGTTTCATTGCTCCTGGAAAGGAGTATCAAGGTTTATAATTATCCTCAGAATCTGTATAGTGAATAGGGCTTTTGGTGCTGTGCTTACATTGGGAGTCAGGTTCTGCTCAGCGGTTTGCTCACAGTGTGATTTTTCTGCTCCTTGGCTTGCTTACCCTGGTACATAACTAGTGTTAGAGCTCTGCTGGGGCATCAGGTGTTGTGAAGTACAGACTGGTGTGCTGTGATTTTGATTCTTTAAGCAAGATCTCTAAAGCTCATCCTCAGTGATTATAATAACTAGTTTGTTCCCCTGGCAAAATAGGATTATAACACAGAGATCAGGTTGTATTAAAGAAGTTAATCTGTTTCTGTTTGCAGAAACTAAAGTGTTGGAAAACTGTATTGTTTCCTATATTTTTCCTGAGATCTTTCCTGGTTGAAATTATTTGTCTTAATAATACATGTCTTCTCTCATTAATCCTGTCCGAGGGCTGTAATCTGTAAAGTCATGAAAATTTTGCTTATAAAATCAAGACATTTATGTAAAAATCTTTTTTTACAATATAGAGGGCAATACTGATTCTTCCTAAAAAATATTTAGCAGTGTTACTGTTATGGTGAAGTGCTGGAGATGTAAGGGTTTCAGTCCCTGACTATATAAAAAATTAAATACAGGCAACACATTGACTATTGTCCCATCCATTTTTCAGTCCAGTCCTGACAGAACATCTGTCATGAGCAAGACTGTAGTGTAATTTCACAGTTCGTTCAATCTTTGAATTTGTTTCTAAGTTTTAATATCACCAACATACATACCAGTATTGATGATAAAATTGGACTGAAGTTACTGAAAGTCTTTCAGTCTAAAACATGGAATGTTTTATCAGACGGTGTGAACTTTCACTATTACCTTAGATTGAATTGTGGCTGTCATGGTTTAACCCCAGCTGGCAACTAAGCCCCACACAGCTGCTCGCTCACTCCCCCCCCAGTGGGATGGGGGAGAGAATCAGAAGAGTAAAAGTGAGAAAATTCGTGGGTTGAGATAAAGACAGTTTAATATGTAAAGCAAAAGCCACGCACGCAAGCAAAACAAAACAAGGAATCCATTCACAACTTCCCGGCGGCAGGCAGGTGTTCAGCCATCTCCGGGAAAGCAGGGCTCCATCACGTGTAATGGTTACTTGGGAAGACAAACGCCATCACTCCAAATGTCCCCTGCTTCCTTCTTCTTCCCCCAGCTTTATATGCTGAGCATGACGCCATATTGTATGGAATATCCCTTGGGTCAGTTGGGGTCAGCTGTCCCAGCTGTGTCCCCTCCCAACTTCTTGTGCACCCCCAGGCTACTTGCTGGTGGGGTGGTGTGAGACGCAGAAAAGGCCTTGACTCTGAAAGCACTGCTCGGCAGTAATGGAAACATCCCTGTGTTATCGACACTGTTTTCAGCACAAATCCAAAACATAGCCCCATACCAGCTACTATGAAGAAAATTAACTCTGTCCCAGCCAAAAGCAGCACAGTGGCTTTTTACCCTGTGACTTCTTCAGAACCTTGTTTCTTCGGTCGAGCAGTAACTTGGCACCCAATGACTTACTGCCTCTCTGTGAGTAGTAAGTCAGCATAGTGCAGAATTTGCGGTGTTGCTAGTTTTTGTGATTTTGCTACAGATTGAGCAATGTTGTGTATTAATAGTTTGTATATCCATGGCAGCAGCTAAGGTTTTTGATTGAGGACCTCAGCATTCTTAAAGACAGTAAGTTTCTAGCCTTATCGGTTGCAGAAAAGTTTGAAAACATGCACTGAATGTGTACAAAAGACTTAGTATCTAGAGACAAATACACATAATTCATTGTATTTAAAAAAACCTCATGAATTGTGGAGACAGACCCATGACCTTTGAACACTTGCGGCTGACAATGCTGGTGTGTAGGCGTCTTAACCTTTTTGCTGGCTTTCACACGCATGCCATTTCTACTGAGTTAGAGATCTATGTGGGTTTGGTTACAAAAGCTTTTCCACTGTGATTAGCTTTCCTTTTGGTCTGGTTTAAGCTTGCTTATGTCCATTTATGACATAAACATATTCCTTTCCTCCTCATCTTAAAATACCTTTTGGAAATATCCTTAAAAACTTCCCTTTTTTTGATTCTGTTTCAGACATTATCAAATATGGTTCTGTGCTTAAGTCCTGTGGTGTTTGTCTTAAGTGTTTAGTTGTGATTTTTTTTAAAATGCACCTCTACATACTGCAGAGATGAGGTCTAAAATTTTCCTCATTAGAACTCTGTTAGGAGCTGGGTGAGAGTTGGCAGAGTTGTTTGACTCCAAGCAGTTTAAAAACACAGGTTTCATGTTGCAGTCTCTGTAACCTAGACTTCCATGGGACTCTTTGTCACTATTAATGTTTGCACTTGTCAAACGGAGCAAAACAGAATAGGAGAGGAGGCTGTAAGCGCCTAAAAAAGTAGGTCAATGGGCCAGCAGGTTGTTTGGCCAGAAAAGAATGAGTGGCTTCACTGAATCATGCTGTAATTGTTTTTCTCCTGTTGGCAGATTGTTCTGCTGTGCTTTAACTTTCTATGTTAATATTTGCATCTGTATTTTAACCACTTAAGAGCCTCTGTTAGGTGCAGGGAAAGGAGAAACTTAACTTTTCTAGTCAAATAAGAGATAATTCTGGTGTTTTCCGTAGAATCCATTAATGAATTTAAGAGTAGCATAAGCTTAGCATTTAGATCCCAGCTTCCTTTTTAGGTACATTGTACAGTGAATACATTTTATTTTAAGAACAGTAAGCAAGGCAGATAGAAATGGGATAAAGATGAGAGAAGAAACGGATTTCATGTAGCTTAAAAATGTGGAAAGTAGCATAGTTCAAGGGAAGAAACTGTATAAATTAAATGTAATGGTATAAAGAGACTGAAAGTTGGTGATCACTTATATGGGTGCTGAGTTTTTTTATGGAAAAAGTACATTTGTGAGGTAAGTTTGAAATACATTCTTGAAAGTGTCCTTGTAGTGGGTTTTGAAAGAAGGGGTTAATGTCTGTGTCTGAGGGAGTAGCAATAATGCAGCTGGGCAACTCTGCTCGTTGCTAGCAGCAGCATTCTACACATTCTGGAGTCCTGAGAGTGGCAATTTTGGAGACTTGGAGAGGAGAAGACATAACTGGGAAAGCCAGGAGAGGGCCAAGTAAGAGTTTCAGCGGAAAACGTGTTTAAATAATGGTATAAAGATATACTTTGAAGGTAGCAAGTGGAAGTGAAGATGTAGATGGTGCGGGTGATACCGAATTCAAAAGTAAAAATGACATCAAGATTAAAGATAGGTATAAAGTGATAGCTTAAAGCAGAGATGAAATTGTGTCAGCATATCCTGCTTATCAAGGAGAAAAGCTTTAAAGCAAGGTGCATTCGGATAGTGAAATACTTGGGATATTTTTAATAAGCAGAATATTGGATTTCTAAATTACCCTTGCTGGAATGATTACTTCTCTTTTATTAAAAAAAAAACCAAAAACAAAACCCAACCAAATAAGTGATCGTTTTAAAACTCATTGATTTTAAAACTCTCGGTTTTTATTTTTGTTCAGAATTTAATGCTTTTCTGCAGAAGAGGATACATCTAACTCCACATTGTTCTTCAAAGGAACCAGGTTTCATCCCTAAACCTCACACTTTAACAAGTCCCAAAGTGTAAAAGGTAAAATTGTATTCTTATAATTAATAAGGTTCCTCTGGCTTTCAGTTATCAACACTGAAGGGCTGAGTAGCAGTATTAAGTAGCGTCTTTTGTTCTCCAGAACACGACTGAATTTGAATCTTAGAAATAGACATAGTCCTTGATTTCTGTTGTGTTTGCTTTAAACTTGACTGGTTTCATTGAATTATCTCTGCAGTCTTATCTGCACGCTGAGAACGTTCAGCGTCTTGCAAATTTGGAGGCAAAAACAGAAGGGTCAGACCTTGAAAAGTGAGAAACAAATGCACTACAGGTGCATTTCCTGTAGTCTTTGAGTTCTTTCAACTATTTGTCTTGGGTACCAAATCTAAGTTGCCAGTTCTGACATAGGATCTGTATACTGTAACAAGTGAATGATTTTACTGAACTCTAGAAATTGAGTGCTTTGTTAAAGTGAAAATATTGACTTTTACATTCTGATTCTGCATAATGAAGATGTCAGTTACGTCACAGGTGAAAGTTTTCTGTATTTAGCTGTACATGTATTTTTCTTTTATAGATTAAGGGAACAATATATCCTTTGTCCTACAGAATTTCATATTACTCTTGATCCCTATAACGTTAGGTACCAAATTCGTTTAAAAATTAACACAGGGCTAAAAGTGTAATTAGTGCATACCTGCCTTAGTGCATACTCTGTAAGCTAAATGAAAACAAGTTTCCAACTGGTGTCTTGATTTTAAACTTAATTCCATGCCAGTGATGGTAGTTTGCTTTTACTGCTGAGCAACCTGTCTGTTGCTGCGTGCTTTTGACAAAAATTCAGACAAACACTTCTTCATCATTTACTTCCCTCATGCCATTTCTGGCTGGTTTTCAAATAGTGCAACTCCATTACTTTATAAAACTTGGCCAACTAATTTGGGGAATCTAATTTGTCAGTATGGCCAGTGCAATTGTTATTTTGAAGACTTGGAGTGAAGGAATGGTTTGCTTCCAGTGTGTCTTCAGAGCACTAGATTTTGGAGAATAAAAGCAAGGCGAAGTTGGGCCGTATTAATTGAAGAAGTGAGTAAGAGGGCTCATGGAACATTTAGGCAAAACTGCATGCACACCTTGTGATGCACCTTGAAAGAGATTGTGCTGCCGCACAGCTCTCCCATTTACTTTCCTGCTGCACTCAAATTATGAAACTTTGTGGGCAAAAATACTAGTCTT
>WAAD01009231.1:24708-34765 GCA_013389945.1 Fregata magnificens
TTTTTTCTTCAAAGTGCTTTCTGAGATTATTTTTTTAAATTATTATTTTTTTTTATTTTTTTAGGATAAAGGGGAAAAAAGCAGCTCTGGAGATGGGTGCCTTTTAGGGCATTGCGCTTTTGTCCTTCACCTGGTGGGACAGAGTGCAGCTTTGTGTGACTGCACATATCCTATTAAGGTCTCTAAAGCTCTGGCTGCCAGTGCTTACTAGCACAGTTGCTGTGCACTGGTTTACATTAAAATGTTTTGGACAAAATGTTGGCAAAGGTCAGAAGCATATTTTGCCTCCAGAGGTGCTTGGATCTGTTACAATAAAGCAGAGTTACCCTAGCAATAAATGAATTGTTCAGCACTGATTAGCTGCTTTATTGTTGAAAATCCTACTGTGTTCAGCCACCAGGTTTTGATTAACTGCGTTGCTTCTGGTTCTTTCTGGACCATTTCCACATTGGCCAGGCTTGGTACTCTGACGGCAGCTCCAGATGAACTATCTGAGCTGGTTATTGGCCAGTATGGATTCTGTTTCTCACTGGGAAAAAACAGCAGGCTAAACACACTGAAATTATATTACTGAGAACTTCTCCTTGGCTAATTTTGCCTATCATCTTCCTTTGAATTTGTAAACAAGAAATTTTTGAAAATTATTAAATACTGAAGAATTTTGCTGCATATAATTACAACTAGTAGACTGATATTCATACAATCCACAGATAAATGCTACAGATCTTGGCCCAGCTGGCAATTTCTTTTGAGGATGCTCAGTGCTGATGCAGAGTTGCTCCAGATCCAAGATTTGAAGACTGGAGTTTAATGTGCAAGTTTGGTTATGCTCCTCTGTCTGCTGTCTAGCTCAGGAACGTGGCCTCAGTGCCATTTATCTTTGAATGCAACCTTTTGCCAGAATTTTCAGGCATGTCTCCGAAGTTACCAAGTGAAACAAGTTCTTTCCATGTTACTTTGGCTCTGTTTTCCAATATCACGCTTGTTGTTCTAATTACGGGAAATGTAAAAGAACACCTGTACTTGTGGTAAGATAATTCAGAATGGTTCATTAAAGGCATGAACTTCAGTTTTTATTTAGTATAAATCCTTTCTGCTGCAGAAGCCAGTGTGCCTTTTTTTTTTTTTTTAATTCTGAACTAGGATGGTTATATGAACCCGAATGAGCCAATGAATCAGACTTTTCCAGGTCTGAAGTGGAGATTATCTGTGTCCTGTGGACTGAGTGCATTAAGCTCCTTGAATTTTACCTTTGCTTTGGTGGCAGAGCTTTTCATTTCCATGTCCTTTGACTTGCCCCTCAGTGTTCAAAATATTTGTTCTGACTGAAAAGTTCGATTTGGGGTTATACGTAGGTTATTATTTTCCTCCAGCCCGCTCTTACTGCTTTGTGATACCATTTCAAAACAGATAGCAAAAGCCTAATCAATTTATGTCTTTTATGAGATCTGATCGTTGGAAATTCTGGTCCGTCTTATTTGTTGATATTTTTTCCCCCTCTCCTTGCAGCTTTCCACTTCTTGCCAGTTTCTTGCGTGATGTTGCTGTTGTTTACTGTTCTTTTAGTTAAGTCTAAAGATCCTTCGTAAAGTTTTCCTCCTTCAGTCTGGGAACCAAAATTCTGAACTGTTCCAGCCCTTTGCATATTTAACTCAATTCCAGGTTTTCTGTGTTTTCTGAGCCATCTGAACTAACAAACTAGCTTATGGCCTTTGTATGGACTTGTTCTTTAGAAATCAAAAGCCTTAAAGACATGGTTTGGTTCTTTTTGATTTGTCTAAATACTTGATTCACGATTACTTGTTCAAGGTTGTTCTTACAACCAGTACTTCTGTAATGCCCTTGTTACTCATCAAAACTGAAGTACTATGCGGTCTTGCTTCTTGTTGTTTCAGTTATCAGTTGATAACAAAACATCAGCTTTCAGAACCTGGGGTCTGGTTTTGCTTAGCAGCCGTTTTTTCTCTCACCTAAGTATGGGAAGTTAATCTATATATTTATTTTAAACCCTACAGGAATCTCTGTTCAGAATTTGTCTCTATGTATGATGCAGTAATTCTGCAGTGGAGTCTGTCATACAGCTCTTAACAGTTTTTGTTGAAAACCTACTCTTTTTTTAATGTAACCTTATTTCTTTACAGAAAAGAGTGGGAAGAAGAGAAAGGACAGTGACAATTTTTACTGCAAAGGTTACAATGGCCAGCATTGGCCAGGATACTTGAGGATTAGGCATTTTAATGACCTAAACTGATCAGGAATTTTGGCTTTCTAAATCTTTGAAAACAACACTCTCAGTAAAACATTTTATTACAGCCTCAGAGGAAAGAGTATTTTTCCATTGTCAAAATCCATTACTTACTGTCATTAACTTCAGCATTACCTTGAAGTCTAGCAGGACTGTAGCACAAACGGATAGAAGGAAAGAGAAGACAAATCTAATTATGACATAGGGGAGAAGACATTTATTTTCTTTTTAAGGAACAACATTATATGTAATGAATGAACAGCGGAGGAGACTGGAGAACCTTCTGCTATTTCCTACTGTATATATGTAGCTTAGCGGGAAAATAATGGCTTTTGGAAGTGTGAATCCTTATATTGTATATATGTTTGATTGTAGAAATTACTGCACAATCAGATGCCAGTGAGATTCGACAGGACTGGAAACCAACATTCCTTAGTAATGAAGAGTTCACACAGTTAATGTTAGAGGTATATTATTTCTGTTTTTCTGCGAGTAGAATATTTCCTCACAAGGAGTCATTCCATGCTGAAATTTTTCAGTTTGATGACATAACTTTTTGTTTTCATACTTTAATTGTAACTATACGTTTTCATGAAGATAGACAGTCAAAATTCCTATGTATGCAGTGCAATGCAAAACAGTTTTTCTTTTAACTGCATTTTCAGTTACATAAAACAGTATAACAGAGCAAGTCCACAAATGAACATATTTACTGTCAAAGTGGATATTTTAAATTATCAACATAAAGAAGGTACTAGTTAAATAAAGAATTGTTATGCATAAATTAAAATCTTAATTATAAAAAAGGCTCAACAAATCCATGTAACTTATGAGCTATAAAGTGTTTAATTTCTTTGCTTGTTACGCTTTCCAAAATGGTGTGTGAGCATTGCTTTGCTAAAGAAGATTACATGAATAGTTGGATTACTACTAGAAATAAACTTTCAGTGTAAGCTATCATTTCCTTGGAAATGAGGATAAGTCATTTGTATCTTGTTAGTGAAACAATTTCTAATAATAGCTAAATGAAAACTGTTAAAGTAAATGAACAAGCACTTTTTATTTTCGTTCCATAGTTAAATCTTTTCTTTGAGGCACAGATTTAAAAAGTAAAAAGTTCTGATTTTCTGTACTTAAAAAATTTTCAAAAAATCCTCTGTGGTGAATTTGCATATTTTTTCCAACAAGTTAGTGAAGTATAGTTGCTTCTGTTTTTCAAGTTTTTTTCAAGTCCTCTTACAAAATACGTGTCTGCAACTATTGACTGTAAAGCTAGAACAACATGATATAAGAAATTTTTTCAAAGATGTGAGCTTTAAAATTTCCTATTTAGAAATACAGTTCTGTCGTGCTTTTATGTTTGGTAGCATTCAACTAAAAGATAGTTGTGTTAGGTTCAGTGGAAGTAAGTTTGAGTTAAGTAGAAGGTAAGGCAGTCAGAATTATATCTCACAGTTTTCAAGTATCAATAAAATCTTGCTACAAGTTTCTTTTATTGAGATTGGGAATATTGAGATTTTAAATATCGAAATTCATTGATTTCACCATCTCTTTTACTTGTTCTTCTCTTAGTTTTTCCATCTCTTCTTACTTTTGTCTCTAACTCATTTTTCTGAGTTTTCTGATGTTTAAAATGATGATGGAATTAAAAATAACAGGCAGGCAGAGTGGGAGAAGGTGGAAACAGTGGTTAGCTGTATATGAACTTGCTTCTGAAACCACAGATTATTTAAGAACAGAAGAGTGTGGGAATTGTAATGCTCGTAGTGTAAAAGCAAGACTAAGAAGTTCTAGTAGTGAAAGGCATTCTCATTTTATAATAAACTAAAATTGGTCTAAATTATTTTCCATGTTGAATATAGTTTATCATTTTTAATATGCTCTGTTTCTTTTTATTTAACTGCCCATTATGTTTAATTTCAGGCTCTTGATGGTTTTTTTTTAGCAATTATGACAGATGGAAATATAATATATGTGTCTGAAAGTATAACTCCCTTACTTGAACATTTGCCAGTAAGTACAAATTGCTTTCAGTAACATATCAGTTTGTCTATGGATGGTGTTCTGCTATGAGTACTAACTAATCGTTAGCCTTTTTGACTTTATAGAACAAATGTATGCTTTGTTCTAATGCTTCTGCTTTTTCTTCAGCACAACTCCTTCTTACTGGTCTGTCTCCTATATTAAATATTTCCTTTGGAAGTACAGAGTGCAGCCAGCACTCTGTTAGGCAGGATTATGAAGTGCCAGGCTAGCATCAGTTTCTCTTCAGCGTAACTGAAATAACACTATTGACTGCAGGAGACCCTTTAGAGTTCACACCTATCACAGCCTCTACATGAGTCAGAATAATATTGCTAAAGAGCTATATCCTTGGAATTTTTTTAAACTACTTTTTTATTCCTTTCTTGCCAAAGAACTCTTATAAGAAGTACATTGCTGCTGGTTCTGCTTTTTAAGCTAGGTATATACTTTGGGTTTTATCACATTCACTCATCTTTAATCTTGGTGGCATTGCTCACTGGTAAATTTAACATTCTAGTTTTTAAAGTTACCTTTGAATAACATTATTCTGAAATGAGGCAAAGTAGTACTCAAAAATGCAAACAATTGATGAGTGAAACTGAGTTTTTTTCTAGAAGAGAAGGAGAAATTACTGTTAAAGGCTAGTTGTCTTACTGTGCTAAGAGTATTTTGTAAAACTTGGAGTGGCATATTTAAAAAATGATTCTGCAAAACACAAAGTCCCCTAAGGTATGCATGATATCAGCCTGAGAATTTTGAAAAATGTACAGGTAATTGTGATCTTTTAAAAAAAAAAAGTGGGATTTACCAAATTCTCAGAGGCACATTTGTTCTTTGCTTTTAGGTGTGATTTATATATTCTAAACATACATTCTATGATCCCTCTTTTCTGAATACTTAATCAAATGCATTTATGCATATGATCAGTCAGTTGTTCAGTTGTTCAATTTTATTGCATTCATCTCTATTGTTCCCAGTTTTGTGTATGTAGTTGTGGAACTGATTATAAAATGTATTCATGAAATCAATTGCAATTGGATATAATTATTGATAACACAATAACCTATATGATGTAGGGACGGGCTGTCTTTTGTTCCAAGATACCATTTCAATGTATTGGATGCCACCGACAGGTTACAGTGCCCTAGAACAACATCCTATAATTCCTAATTAAAAGGCTCCTTTACTTGGAATTGTTGCATCTCAGGGGAGGTTAATACAAGCTCTATTGTACTTCAATGTGTATGTAGATCTGCTGTGTTCGTGGTGTTTTTCATTAAATGGTTTGCAGTGTCAAAATTAAGACAGATCAGAGTGGGTTTTTTTCTTGCAAAATATTCATGTGTACTCCAGCAGGTGGCTTTGTTGAGTCAGTAATATTCTTCTGAACTGCAGAATTGTTTTGCATTAAAATAGTGGGCTTTGTGACATTGTATGTCTTGCATTAGTTTAATGCTTATTAAATCTTTTTCTTTCAGTCTGATCTTGTGGATCAGAGTGTATTTAATTTTATCCCAGAGGGGGAACATTCAGAAATTTATAAAATATTGTCTTCTCATCTGCTGGAAAGTGATTCATTGACACCAGAATACTTAAAATGTAAGTAGTTATTGCGGGTTAACCGTGGTAGGCAGCTCAGCCCCACACAGCCGCTTGCTCACTCCCCCCAGTGGGTTGGGAAATGAATCAGAAGAGTAAAAGTGAGAAAACTCGTGGGTTGAGATAAAGACAGTTTAATAGGTAAAGCAAAAGCCGCGTGCACAAGCAAAGCGAAATAAGGAATTACTTTGCAACTTCCCATCGGCAGGCAGGTGTTCTGCCATCTTCAGGAAAGCAGGGCTCCATCACACGTTAACGGTTACTTGGGAAGACAAATGCCATCACTCCGAACGTCCCCCGCTTCCTCCTTCCCCCAGCTTTTATTGCTGAGCACAATGTCATATAGTATGGTTATGCTTATCCCAGTTGTGTCCCCTCCCAGCTTCTTATGCACCCCCAGCCTACTTGCTGACGGGGCAGTGTGAGAAACAGAAAAGGCCTTTGCACTGTGTAAGCACTGCTCAGCAGTAACGGAAACATCCCTGTGTTGTCAATGCTGTTTTAGTCACAAATCCAAAACACAGCACCATGTGAGCTGCTATGAAGAAAATTAACTCTATCCCAGATGAAACCAGTACGGTAGTTGTGTTAAAAATAATCTGCTTTGTATCACATGTGATCAGTTCTTTTCTTCCAGTGTTATTTAAGCAGAAACATATGGGTGAGCCCTGAAGAACAGAAGCCCTTTTTTGGGGGTCCCCCCTGCGCCCCCCCCCCCCGAGAGTAAAATTTTCAGCATTGCATCACATTTCACTCTATGACTTTCCCATGTATCAGAAATGTTCATCTTGTTTATATAGCTTGTATTGTTGTAGCAGTTAGCAAGAATAAAAACATAGCAGCCTAATGGGGTTTGGAAATGCATGCTTTAGTAAACTTAAGTTTAGGGCAGCTGCCTTTAAAATAGCTCTAGTTTTCAGGGTTTTTCTATGTCATTAGCATTCAGGCCCTTCATGCACAAATGCTAAAGGAATTCTCCTTTTCTGTAGGTTAGTTAATATCGCGCTGCTTAAAAGCAGAACCTGTAGTCATTTGTAATCACAACACTTACAGTATCTTGATAAGTATGCAGCTTAATTATTCCTGCTTTCCATTTCATGTTGCCTGTGCGCTTCATCAAGCATGTAGCCTATTAATTTGTTTATTCTTTTGTCAGCAAAAAATCAGCTAGAATTCTGTTGCCATATGCTGCGAGGAACAATAGATCCAAAAGAGCAACCTACATACGAATATGTAAAATTTATAGGAAATTTCAAGTGTTTGAATAATGGTAAGTAATTTCAGCGATGTTAGAGTGGAATACTTAGGCAGCTTCACAGCTGAACAGGCTTGGGACTATTGTGCAAAACTTAATGATGAACTAAAATCAGTCTTTCAAAGGAAGAGCTTGAAGCAGAGTTATTTCACTTCTATATTGTTTTAATGAAAAAGAAGAAAAACTGCCTATCACGTATTACAGATCTGTGCGTTTGAATGCAAAATGTAGTAATTATGCTTAATGCTTTCAATTAAAGAAAACTAGTATCTTGTAAAACATTTTTTAAAAGAATGTAAGAGAAATTTAAGCAAACGCTTCAAAATAAAGAGCCTGAATTTAGTTAAGCATAATCCATACTTAAGTAGGTGACTAAGTAACTTGAAGATCAGTGGTACTGAGTACCTGCAGTTCTCATTATGCAGTGAGCTGGGGAGTAAAATGTAGGTTTCCCCCCCATTTCAATTCTGTGCTTTCACTGACAGGAGTTACCACTGAGGTGAGTGGATGGGCCAGTAAAGTTTTCCACACTGAGCTCCTTCTCCCTTCCATTGAAGTTAGTTTTATTAGTTATGAACTAATACTGTTCCTCTGTACTACATCTTTAATCTGTTTGGCTAGCCTGTGCTGACTATTTACTTGAGAGGCATGTTTATTTGGTCAGCCAGACAAATAAGTTGTGCAGCGTGGTCAGTATTAGATCTTCATAAAGATCACCCCTGAAAATACTATCAGAAAGAGTATCTTGTAAATAAACCTATTGTTTTTTTATGCGATACCAGTATTTTTCTCACAAAGTGGGGAGAGGTTGAGTCTTAGTGCCAAATGCAGGTATGTAATATTATAGGAAAGACAAGAAACAGGCCTGAAGAGGCCAAATATGGTGCTAGTCTTGGAAAGAGGAGGAGTTGGGAGCTTCAGGAAACTAGCAAGGAATTGAATAGCAACGATTGTGGATTTTTCAGGTAGAAATAGCATCAAATCAATTCAGTTTCCTTTACCGAAGAATAACACACTGTGTGGATAAGAGGATAAAGCGCAAATATATGGTGGACTTTTTTAATATGCTTTTGACAGTTATCATATTCTGTTCTCACAAACATGTAAGGGAAGCACGTGTTAATTGAAATTACTGAAGAGTAGCTGCAGAAACTGGTTGGAAAGGTTACCAATGTTCACCGTCAAAATGGAGTTTTAATGGACTTCTGGATTTGATCGGTATTTTCATTAATGTTATGAATAATGGAATATAGTTTGCAGTCATGAAATTATGCAAGAACACTAAAAACAAGATAAGAATTCAGCCCCAAATTTAGAAAATAAATTATTTTGGGGAAAAAAAGCCATACAAACTGACTAAGAACAAATGCAAGTTACTACATTTAGGAATAACAAACTATAGGAATAGGGGAAAAGGTTACAGTCAGCTGGACAGCAGTCCTTTAGAAAAAGGAGTTACTGTGGGATGTAAACTGAACATGACCAAATCACCATGACCAATCACCAAACTGTGAAAATGCAAAAGCCTTTCTAAAATATAGTCTAAACCACATGAAATAATCCCACTGCACTTCTTAGCACCCGTATGTCCTCATCCAGTTTTTGACACTGTTTGTTGGGAGTAAGTAAAGCAGTTGGAGAGAGTTCAGAGTAGAGCAATGAAAGCAATCAGAAATTTAAAAATCTAACTTACAAGGCAAGATGAACTCTGAAGAACAAAGGAGAAGGGATAAGATAAAGAGGAAGGAAATACCTGTTTTCTTTCTGATGGAAAGAGCAAGGAGCTGTAAGCTTAAATGGCATGAAGAAAATTCAGTAGAAGTTCTAATCTAGAGTTGAACTAAAACCAGTTAGGCTTGGAAGAGCCTGACAGCGTTTTGGAGTCACTGTCCTTAGAGCTTAGTAAAGATAAACTAAATTGATATCTGCTGGAAATGAAAGATAATCTGTTTTGAGGTCTAGTCCATCTTTTGCCCCCTTATGAGTCCATCCATCTCTGTGATTCAGTAAGTGGGAATTGTTTGTTCTCAGCTCGGTGTACTGATTCTTCCATGTATATGATTGTGGTGCCTTTGACTGTTTTGTTACTCAGTTTTGTCTTCATCTCGTGTCATTTGAATGTGATGGAAGCCTAGAAAAGAAATGCCTCAGAGTTCAAAAGAAAAACTTAGCAAAAGGTGATACAAAAGAGAAACTTTAAAGATATTTTTGAAGAAGATGTATTCCAGTCATTTTTAGTAGTTACCAAGAAGGATGAGAATTGTTATTAGTTTCTTAAAACTGCTTTATCACAGATAATATCTTGTTAACTGTAATTTTAGTTCTTTGAGAAAGTTACTTGATGGTTGGGTTCCCATTACTACTGTACAACTACCATTCCTGTGCATATATGTGTATATATTATATGTAGCATTTTTCTTAATGCATGTTAAGTTCTAAGCAAACCACATTAGATAAATATTGGGCCATTTGTCTTGTAATATTACTGCCATTCTCCTCCATGCTTGTATTGTAATCTGTGTTGACCTCACCTATCTTCCCTCAGTTCCCAACTCAGCGCACAACGGTTTTGAAGGAACTATTCAGCGATCGCACCGGCCTTCATATGAAGACAAAGTTTGCTTTGTAGCCACAGTTAGATTAGCTACACCTCAATTTATCAAGGTATGTACAAATGAAATCACTTTTATGTAATTTTTAAATGTACTCTGAACAGGAAAACTTCAGAGAGAATGCACACAACATTTCAAATACTATTAATGAAAACTGTAAGGCATTTTATTAGATGAAACTGAAAGTGTGTTTCTTACTTCACATACGAATAGGTTAAATGAGTATCAAATGAAGTTGCTATGGTGAGTGCCATTTCTAAATGGTCATATAAAATAGTAATATGCAAGAAATAAATTTCGAAGTCCATAGGAATATAATTT
>WAAD01009232.1:1795-21115 GCA_013389945.1 Fregata magnificens
TCCACTTTCTGGAAATCCAGTAAGTGGATCTCAGGGGGTGAAATTTTCATTTCACTTAATGCACAGCAAACTTCTCAAGGGACATACTAAATAACAAAATTCTTTTTCTTGGAACACTGAGTATCCTGGTAAGAAATCAGTTGTAAAACAAGACGTATCAGATCTCAGTTTGGGTTTTTCAGTAACAACAATAGTTATAATGTGATATGACAGTTTTCATCTTGTAGACGAGTGTTTCCTGAGACTCTGGCAAGCAAATACCCAAATTTTTTAGGTACTTCAGTTTTTAAAACTGCACAATCTGTTCTGTTTTCCAGATGTTTTGATACAGCTGTGTCTTATATGTTCTATATGCGGTTTTTGTTCAAACTGAGGTTTATTGTATCAAAAAATTTAAAATACACGTTCTCTAGGAACTGAAGACTTTCTGAGGGAGTTCAAAACTGAGCTGGACTTTTGTGATGTAGGTGCTCTTTTTAGCTCTTCAAGTGCAGAGAAGATCATACTACCAAGTCACCTATTAGGTACTTAAACAGTAGTCTTTGTTGTTTTTCAGCGTTGCAGATATCTAATGTTACGCTATCTAATGTCTTGCAATTTACCTATTTTAAAAAGACATCTGCTGTGCTGTGTTGAACGTTGCCAAGTTTGATTGCTAGCCAAGGCCTGTTTGTCCTTTAGTCACTGACGGTTTCGTGACTGTGCTCCAGAGATGTGACAGATAATCAGCTGCCTCATGCAGTTGGTAAAAGGTAACCTTGACCTTTCCTACAAATAATTAGTGTCAATTATACTTGCCACCTACATCGTTTTCTCTACTGTGGGGAAAAAAGCCAACATCATGCTTTTCCTTATTTTGTTCTGGTGATGTAAGTAAAATTAGCAGCCCTGTGCCAGAATTTTCTGCATAATTCCAGAGTACTGAATTATATCAGCTGGGAAACTACGGTAGATGTTGGTTTTTTAGATATTCTACCTCTTGCATGAATGTTAGGGTACTGATTTCTAAAAGGAAAAGGTACTTGAAAGAAATTCCAGATGAGGAACAAATCAACTGAAGTGGTGTTGGGTAGATGTTGACTTTCCCTGTTGATTATTGGCACAACACTTGAAAATTACTATTACACCAAACCATATTTGAAAATAGTGAACTGAACTTATTTCGCTTCATAGACACTAACTGGGTAGCTCTGAAGATCCCAAGAGTGTTGTTAACACCCTTCTGAAACTCAGCTTCAGGCTGATCTTTCTATGATGTTTCCTTTTCATGATAAGCAAGAAAGTCTTTGTGATCCTATTCTTGAAAAAAAATCAGTTGCAAAGGGTAGAAGTCTGGCACTTGTGATTCTAAATTCCTTTGGCCATGTCTCTTGCTGTGTGTGAGGATGAAACTGGATGCATACAGCTGCACTACGTGGCTAAATAACTTGAAATTGCATTTTGCCTCCCAAATAACTTCCATGCGGTTGAAAATTCTGAAGCTGTACTATGCATGAGAATGTAGCCTGATGTTGTATAGAAGTCTACAGTTCATCATGTTTTTCTGCCTTTGGTGCAAAAGCCATTTATTGAGTCTGGACAGCACTTCAATTATAAGCTTATGTTATTGTTTTATTTCTCAGAAATGGTGATAAATGAGAGAATTGTATACAGGGGTTTAGTTTTTCAGGGGGAGGGGTTCAACTGGATATTAAAACAGTTGGGGTCATATACCTGTCACTTACTATTTACTGTGAAAAAGACCAATTAAGGCCTTGATCAAGCAGAAGTATAGTTCCATCTTCTCTGTACCAAGCATTTTTCCAATGCTAAATATTATTTCTAGAATGGATATTGCCTTCCTCTGTCTTCTGTAAGCTCAATAAGTATAAACTCTATCATTTGCCTGTATTTTTTTTTATGGAAAAGCCAATTAGATCAACTCAGCTGCATGGACACGGAAGTTATAAAAAGGTAAGCATTGCAAACCAGTTGGATTATCTGATTCAGCTTAGTTCAATGCATGCTGCTACTTATCTACTGTACCCTGCCTTTCATTGGGGTCACATAGGTCTTTTATTCCGACCGAAGAGGGAGATAACATTGGACACTGCCTCTGACAGTGAGTGGTAAGTGCACGAGGCACAACTGCATCACCTGGTAGTGTACTGTTCATCTTGGTTTTAACCTGCTAAGGAGTTGGGAGACAGGCTGTCAAGTACCAGCGGTGTTTTACTCTGCTGTTTTGACTCTTTCACTCTTACTTTGTTAGGAGGGTAGTTTCATTGGATCTTGATTCCTTAACAAGTGATACTTCTTGTGATAAACTGTAAATTCATCAGTCCAAACCTCAGATCATCAGTCAGTAGGCAGTATCTGCTCTTAATCTGTATGTGGTGCTGTCCTTTAAAGTCCTCACTGTTTTTTCCCTGCTTTGAAGTATATTAGTTACTATGGAAACAACATCAGTGTTATGAGCTTCTAAATCTTGAATATATTTGAGTTGTCTTGTTTTCTTTCCTCTTGTGTGTGAATACAGTTGTTCTTTTCCTCCCACACTACATCTGCAGCTTGTTTCAGAAGGCGATGCTGAGCAAACTCTTTACTGCTACCTCCTTAAAGTTAAATGCTAGGAGATTGTAGTATCCGAACATTATATTGGAGATACTGATATTGCCTTTCACGTTTCTGCTGATCTGAGTCTGATCCTATTTGGAGAAATCAAAGATCTAAGTTTTTGTACCAGAGAGGAATAAATACCAATATTAATTGAAAAGCAAAAACTTGGGCAGTTGGGGTTTTGTTGTATCACAGAATGGTTGAGGTTGGAAGGGACCTCTGGAGGTTGTCTGGTCCAACCCCCCTGCTCAAACAGGGCCACCTAGAGCTGATTGTCCAGGATGATGTCCAGAAGGCTTTTGAATATTGCCTATGACAGACTATGCAACCTCTCTGGGCAACCTGTGGTCATGCTCAGTCAGCCTCCTGTTAAAAAAATGTGTTCTGATGTTCAGACAGACTCTCCCACGTTTCAGTTTGTGCCCATTGTCTCTGGTCCTGTCACTAGGCACCACTGGAAGTAACCTGGGTCAGTCATCTTTACACCTTCCCTTCAGGTATATGTACACATCAATGAGACTTCCTGCCCCTGCCCCTGAGCTTTCTCTGGGCTAAGCAGTCCTAGCTCTCTCAGCTGTTCCTCATGTGAGATGCTGCAGTCCCTTAGTCATCTTCGTGCCCCTTTGCTGGACTCTCTAGCATGTCAATGCCTCTCTTGTACAGGGAAGCCCAGAACTGGACACAACACTGCAGGTGTGGCCTCACCAGCACTGCGTAGAAGGATCACATTCCTGTTTGAATGTTTGAGCTTTCCCCTCTTTAATGCTAAGTCTAGTTTAAGTTTCTGTGATAAATAATCTTTGTAAATGTAAGCAGGGTACTTGACGGAAAACTGGCAGCAGACTTTTTAAAATGATCCTGTTTCATAACTTTATATCTACTGCTTTAATGCTGGTCAAGACCAAAAACAAAGACAGAGTTGAAAATCACGTAAGGAAAAAGAAGTGAATGTTCAGTTAAGTTTAAGAAGCCTAATCATGGCTAAAGCTAGGAGGCGATTGGAATCTAGAGGTCTTGTCACAAAAAGTTGATTTACTTCCTAGGATAAAGAATGTATTTGGCAGGTGATCTGCTAATGTTCCTAATGTGTTATGTTACATGCTAAAGAAAATAAATAAGCTACCAAAAAAGTACAAATTGTTAACCTCTAAGCAGAGGTAGATGCTGCTGTTACTTGTTTAAGCAGTTCTGGAATGCTTTGGCGTTGTTTCACTTCCTAGCACAAAAGAAGAAATGACCTCTTCATGAAAAGAATGCTGTGGATAAGCTGGTTGGTACCTTATCAACTTTGCTATTGTAGTTATGCCAGCCAGACATGTTAGTGTGACTTAGACATACTCTGCTATGGTATTTATACTTTGTCAGAGGTGTTCTGAGATGGATTTGTGACCTCATCTGACAGAGACATGCTGCCAAGTTCTCAGAATTGATAAAATGTAAGCCCACTTTACAAGGAGTTTATTTAAAATTTCCTGGCTTCAAAGAACTTTGGAAAATGTGATGGTTTACTAGCTTTATCATACCTATTTGCTGCTGATGCTCTACTCATCTGCTCTTCCTAAATCTTGCTGCTTTTAACAAATGATTGTCTGAAGTGTCATAGTTGATGGCATTTCTTTCAGATGCTTTTGAGCTTAGGTTTTGAGTAGCTATTTTTCCAGGAGGACTGTGCAGGAGAGCAAAATCCTGCATGCAAGGTGTGTGAATTCTAGTCTATAAGGAAGGGCAAGCTTTTAAATGTACTCTGGTTAGCTCTGAGGAGTGTCAGAAGCAGACAGGACTAGCCCAACAAGCTTTTTATCGCTTAATAAGCCAATCTAATCAGGCAAGAACAACTTTTTTGAGTTGAGAGCCACAAGTATGGTTGTGTGTCTAGGGAAGTGTTCTCTATTTTTAGTCACCTGGTTATCATCTGGCTCTCAGCATCATGCAATGTTGAAAGTATGGGGGGGGGGGGCTGGAAGGAGATCAGTTGGGGCTGATTTTGTTACTTAATTTTTTCTTTGATTTTCCTATGCCAGATTGAACAAAATTAGATTGGTCAGAGGCATATTAAGAAACAGACTTATAGTTTGTTGGGTGGTAGTGCATGGGGTAGAAAAATACAAAAACATGCAAGTTGCTGAAAGAGATTGAGGCTACAGGGAAAAAGGAATATAGATATGGACAAATGGATCTTTAAAAAAAAAACTACACACCCTAATTATTAGCAATGACTTAGCTATCCCTATATATTTCAAGTTGCATGGAAGTAGAACAGTTTGAATTGATTCTTGTTGGTTTGGGCCTTTGTTCCAAGCAGGCCTGAAGTAGGATTGATGAGGAGCTCTGGGTGTGTTGTAAAAGCCTTTTGCAAAGCATTTATGCCAAGAATTGTGGGCAACACTTGAAAATCCATGCTCCTGCTCCACTTTCCCACCAGCAAACTCTTCTTCCTACCAAATTTCTTTCCATTTCTCACAGCTGATATTTATAAATGTAGTGATTAGAAGTTAAGAATTGTTTCTCAAATAGGAGAAAAGGAATGCATGTCCCAATTACTAGAGTATGAAAGAGTAGTCTATAAATGTAGTGGCAATAAGGTGCAAAGAAATTATATGAAGCAGGCTTTTGAAATGAAGGGATAGGAGTAGATTGCCAAATGGGTACACATGGGTCTGAGCCTTTCTACCAGCTGCTTTCAAGGAGTTGCAAATCTGAAGCAGTGGTTTAAGGAAGAGGAAGTGCTGCTGGTGAGAAGCTGCAGTTTGGTAGAACACTGGCAAATAGCTCAGGGATATGGCTTTAGGTTATAGATAAAGAGAAGGCAATGAATGATAAAAATAGAGGAGGAGGTAAAAGTTTTGGATTTCCATATTATAAATGGAGGAAAGAGGAGGCTTGGAGACTGAGTGACAGCTCATCTTCCTAAATATCTAACAGTGATGTTTGAGAAATACTGACATACTTTCAGCCTAGAGGAGTTGACTGTTGGTGCCTAAGCAGGGGGAGGAAGTTTTTATCCTGGGTATTTGTCTGTTTGCTTCCTATCTAAATGGCAATATGTGAGGAACCTGTTACTGAGAAGTTAATAAAATTTTCACTTCAGAATTCTAATTGCCCTACTCTTATACAAAAGATGGGGAAAACATTTCCTTTTCGTTATGTAGCTATCAGTCTCACACTTGTACTTTTATACACAAGTGTAGAATATACAATAAAACTTCATAATGTATGCTGCCAAGTGTGTGTTTTCCAATAAATTGAGAAGCAGAAAATTTCTTGAAAAATTCCAAATTTATTGCTGTAAGTTCTTAAAATTCTGGCACTGTTAGCATGAGTTCAGGCCCCTGCATTTTGACAGAGCATTACTGCTCAGACTGACATTTGACGTTCACAGGAACTCAGGCTTGTAGGGATCTGCAGTTCAGAATGGAGACAAAACTTGATTTTTGGGGGGATGCTGGAAAATAGGTGGCCTGGGATGTTCTTCAGAACTTAAATCAACTTAATCTGAATTCCTACTTATGTCTGTGAATTAGTGGAGCTGTCAGTACATGACACAATCAGGACTGGAAAACTTTCAAGTACAAATTGACTAGATAAACTATTAATTGTCCTGGCAATATTCTTGGCATACTCTGAAAGCATAGTGCATTTCAGTAACAGCTTCTCATTTTTTGTTTTGCTTCAGGTTACAGTTGATATCTTGGTGGTATTTCAAGAATTGGGAGGATAACCTTTAAGACACTTACTCATCTGTGTGTTAGTTTTGTTTTCAAGGTTTGCTATTTTCTGTTAAAACTGGACATTTAAGCACTCATTTTTGGGACAGCCTCATATATTATGTCTTCATGAGCTCAAGTTCACCTTTTTCTCTGAAATAGTGTCCTAAAGATCTGAAACAAGAACACTCATCCATACTATAGTTCACATGAATTAATGTCTGCTCAATATATAATTTGAGATGTTTTCTTGGCATGAGTGACAACAAAGTATATAGGTGTTATAATACATGATATGTTCATGAATCCAATTGGTAACCAGGCAAGTAGAAAAGGAAAATAATGAGTCTCTCTATTTCAGGCTCTTTTTTATGTTTACTTAAAATGCAGCTAAAATTAATCTAAAACTGTATGTACAAACAGCTAAAAAGTAGCTTAATAAAATTTTAGTAAGATTTCATATATGAGATTTGGCAGTGATACCTTCACTATTGCTTTTTTACTAACTTATATCAGAAAGTAAAATGCTAAATATAGGATGGGAAATAGTGTAGAAATTGCTCCAGGAGTTTAGTAGCATCTTTAACACTGCTGTAAAACATGAGGGATCTAGTCTTATTAGGTTAAGACACTTTAATCTCCAATTATAAAAGGGCTTCAGGGTTGCCTTTTAAAATTTTTAAATATTTGCTTTTAAGAAAATCAGAATTACTTTTCTCATCTTTTCTATCCCGTTTTATAGCTGTACTGCTTGTGATGAGTAACATGTCTCAAAGGGCAACTGTGAAAAAAGGATATATGCTTTCTGTGATAAAACTTTCCCAAATACAACTTAAAAAAACATTTCTAAAATGCTTTTGTGATTGTTTTATTTAAATGCATGCCACATCTTAAATACTTAAATCAAGTCATTACTTCATACAATCTACATAGAGGTCTCTGTCAGCACCTTTGCCAAGTTATCTGATTGAATCCACGGTACAGATAATTGGTCAGAGCTGTTGTTGGTTGTGTCTCAGGTAGTTAGTGATAGTGATGTCTTGGGAATCGGACATCAGGGGGTTTTTTCCAGGCCTGTGGTCACCTGGATCCTTGGAAAAATGATGTTAACTAGTCTGTACTTCAGCATACTCATCTACAAATATTCATTCTGTTTACCTACTGCTTTGCATTTAAGCAGGTTGACCAACCAATATGAGAAAAAAATTAGTCTTTTTAAATTGGAGACCTTATAGTCGTTTCTTATTGATAGGTGATGTTTCTTCATGATTAGAGCAGTCCAATTTGCCTTCATAATAGAGCCTTTTTCATTTAAATATACCATCAAGTGATTACAGAAATTGAACAAGCATCAGAAAGATCTGTAATTATTAATGATATTCAGGGTGGCTGAACAGTACGTGTTTTCCTATTTGGACAGTCAAGTATATCTAGGAACAATTACAATGCAATTCAGGAAATAAAATGCTGATTTTTATATAGTAATTGCTTCTTAACTAGGATCTTGTCGTTTGACATTTCCTGTCCATGGATGCCAATATCTTTTAGCATTTATTATAATTCATGCTTTTAAAACAGTTTTAGAATGTGAATTTATTTCTCATAAAACAATGAATTTTAATGAAATGTATGCAAATAACAGTTCTTGAATTGATTGAAGAAGTCAAGAGAATGAAATAGTACTTTAATGGAGGTATACATTTTATATTCTGTGGAGCTGGTTTGAGACAGCTGGAAACTAGTTTGTGAAGGAGAACAGCAGGAAGGACTAAATTACAATGTTGATACAGTATCTATCTATAGATAAGGCTGAGAATAATGCCTGTTATTTCTGTCTCAAAAGAGAAGATTGTTAGCAATGTTCTGGTGAAGGATCGGTGAGTACTAGTTTTCTTTCATCTCTGATGGTTTTTGATGTGAGCAACTGTCCTCCAGGTACTACAGTGGGATCAGGAAGCTCATTTGAATTAATGTAGGAGTAGATACCAAATGATGTGTTCTATTTTCAGCTCTGTTCAAACACAGCAGCAAGTGGTTATCTTTAAGCACTTAAATACTCACTGTAGTGTCAGTATGACTCTATACCTTGCACTTAAATTTTTACATAAGGGTAGTAGGAGAGCAGCCACCACTTCAGCTGCCTGATTCTGAACCTTTCCTAGACATGCAGACATACCAGTGTAACTGAGCCTTGGGGGCCTATCAGAGGTTATTCAGTCTCTGGCAGCTGCACTGTGGGTCCAGTTCCCATCCTTGATGTCGTGATTTCAGTGGGTTTTGCCAGGAGGAATTTTATGGCTGTGCGGAGCATGCAGCAGAAACTGTTTCTCGGACTTCTATGGAGCTTTTAGGTAATCTTAGACAAGTTAGGTTCTCACACTTTGTGCTTTGTTTGCTGAATTGGAACCATAATCTGCACTTGGATTAGCCCTCTTCTAACTTCTACCTAATTGCTTATGTCACTGAAGAGAAGGAAAGGTTGCATGTACATGTATATCACTGAGTCCTATGTGCATAGCTCCATCACTCTTAACTGGATGGAAGTGTGCCTGCATTACAAACATAGTGCTAGATCCCTAAAGATTGAATTACGAAGTTGTAGTCTCCAAACAGGTTTTTTTATTTGAAAAAAGAAAAATATTAACTTCAAGAACATTTCTATGAAAATACCGTGCTTCCACTGTGTGTTAAGATACCTGTATATGTATAGATACGTAGATATGGACAAACATCTTGAAACCTTTCCAAGCTCTAACCTATTGTTTAAAAACTCATGACCTCTACTTTTTCAAAAGATAAGGTTTTAGCCTGCCTGTAGAGAGTATTATGACAGTAACTGTAGTAGGTTAGTGCAATGAAGTGATAGAAAACCTGCTTGTGTCTTCACTTACTGAAGATAATTTTCTGTAGAGTCAGTGACTGTATCAATGTATTGAGCAAGGGACTGGATGTGCAGTCTGTTTCATGTTGTTTATTAACAAAAAAGTTAGTGAACTAATCATGGTGAAATGGTATTCTTGTAATGCAGACTGGTTTTGTTTTAATACTTACTTTGTGTGTAAATAATTACTTCAGGAGTTTAATGTTTTCCAGCCAAAAGCTTCAGAATCAGGTTGCAAAATCAGCAGACATCCTTTTTTGATCAAAAAAGTGCTGTTGGACAGTAATCATGGCACAAAGTATGTGTTTGAGTCATGGAAGCTGGGGTAATTTTGCCTGATGCTAGCACAGACTCTGAGCCCCAACTGCAGTTTGAGAGATGTGGACATCCATCCATCTCTTTAAAGAAGGCTAAGAGAGGAAAAAACAAGACTAAATTAGTATTACTGTTGAAACACCTATTCAAATGTACTGGAATGTTTCAGCTCTGACATGTCAGAAATCTAAACAGAACTTACCTACTTTTTTCCTGGTGAACCCCCCCCAGGCCACTTTCCTCTTTCTGATACTCACTTCCAGAGAAACTAGTGCCTACACAAAGGAAGAAGGGTAAAGATGCTGAGGGAAGAAATGTGTAAAATGCACAGCAGTGGACCTTAGTGCTCTGCCTGGGACTCCACTGAGACACCACTGCCCTTGGACCCTGAGAGCAGAAATTCCACTTGGAGTGGTGGAGCGGCAGAGCTTTGTCTGCAAGCTGTACTCGGAGGTGAGAACCCTGCTGTAGCTCTAGAAAAGTATGACACTGAACAAGGAAATGCCATAATTTGTTAGATGTACTAAGCCGCTTCCTGTTAATGACTAGGAAAGGAAGGAAAAATCTTCCTCAAACCAATACCCAGAATTTTTGTGTGTGAAATGCAGCATACTCGGATATATTTAGTGTTTTTAAATGATTTTTCAAAGAACTTTAGGTTGCAGAGTGCTGCACGTGCTTTCTAGCTTTTATTCCTGACTCCTTAGGCGGTTGAGATATGATAATGACAGCTCTTGAAGAGTGGGAATTTTTATAAGCAGTTTAAATTGTTCAGAAATGTCTACTTTTCTTCCTACTCGTAATTGAAATGAAAAATTGTGTTATTCTAAGTTAGATAACACTGGTTTACATGGTGATTGCAATGTACAATCTCTGAAACTCGTCTAAAAACCAGCAGCCTTTAAGATCAAGAAATGTGTTTATAAATACTGGGAGTAATTGTGATAATGTCAGGGGTTAGCTTTTTGTAAACGAATGGGGGTTTGGGCTTTGTTGTGGGAAAACGGGGTGATGATTGTATAATGGTTATCCCTGTTTCCTACATCAAGATTATTATTTCCGCTGAGTGCTTATGCTGTGCCCTCTCAAATGATTTTTATGCTTAAATTTAGCGCATTGAAAGTGTGTGTGTGTACGTGTTCATATGGCAACGTGCACCCTATCGGCCTGGGTTGCTCGCAGCGGGTACTCGTATCTGCCACAGCCTTGTAGCTGTGCCACGCAAAGCGCGAGCACGGGTGAAGGCAGCGGAGGACAGTTCCCCTTTCCGCGGATGCACGTAGCGTTGGGAAAGGGAGAGCGGAGACCGGCGGCCCCTCCGCGGGGCGCGGGGCGCGGGGTGCGGGTGGCGGCGCCGCCCCTGCCGCCGCGCTGGCGGGGCGGCCCGGCTGTTGGCTGTTGCCATGGCTCCGGAAAGCCGGGGCAGCCCAATGAGCTGTCTGCGGCAGTGCTGAAAGGACCAGCCATTTTGCTTATGGGAAACAATGTGACATATTATGCTGTGCTTTGCCGGGGAATAAACAACAATCTCGTCGGAGGAAACAGAAGAAACGGGCATATTAGTGAGTAATTACAGTGGCTTAGGGCGCTTACGAGCTGCCATTTTGACGAGCTGGTGACTGCCGTTCTCGCTAGCTGATCGGAGGAGGTGGAATGCAGGGTGATAATGCTGCATATCTGCTGTCAGGCAGTGGAGCGGGGTTTTGTCTTGTAAAGGCAAGGTTTCTCTGCAGTGTTATCTCAGTAGCTCGCTAGCTACTCCGAGTGAAAGCCTGCGATCCAGGAGAAGGGTGTTGCCTTTTCTTCTGCTGCTCTTGTGTGCTGCTGCCTCCAGGAAACAGGCACTACTGAAAAAGCAGGTGTGCAGTTCATCTGGGCTCTGTACTGCAGGCTGGGCAGAAGCCCCTTCTCAGGCTTACGTGCTGCTTATTAGCAGATTGGCTCAGAAGCTTTTGCCTCTGGACCCTTCCACAAAAGGAAGCTGCTCTGCATCTCGGCTTGCGTGAGAGAGGTATGCCTTTGAATGGACTATTTCAATTTTGTAAAATAAAACTGAGCAAAACTTCATGCAAGAAATAAGCTTCTTTAGGTATCTTTGCATTTAAGGGTTGACTTTGGTTAGTGGCTTGTTTAAAGTGGCTGCTGAATTAATTGATCTGATTGCATTTTTGTAATATGTTTCAATGTGATGTTCCATATGGTTACCCAATCAGAAAGATGTTTCCAGTAGTTGATAAAATTTTATGCTTGCATTTTCTACTAAAAGGAAAGGACTTTGTTTTTCATTGTGCTTTTTACCATTGGGATAGCATGGGTGAAATAAAACATTATAGATCTTGCAAGCATATTTGAAAAGCCTTACATCATTGAGTTCATCGTTAGTGGAATTCATGCATTGTGTTCTGCCTCAATGTAACTAGATTTAAATGGTCCAACTGCTGCTGTGCAGTATGTAGGTCATAATAAAAAGCAGCTTTTTCACTAGCTTTCAATGGACTGCATGCCCCAGTGCTGTGGTTGATTAGTTTGCGGTACTTGTACTGTTAAGAGTAGTGGTGTTACAGCCAGCTCACACCACCTTTTTAAAGATATCGCACATACCGTGCTAGACGGAGCACAACACACCCATTGTGTCCCTCTGTCTGGTGTTCAATAAAAGGAAGGAAACCAGCACTCCACATGGAGCACAAGCACGTTAATAGTGCAAGACGGTTAAACTTTTATTGAACAATCTCAGTGATTCTGAGATAGGCTAGAGAAGGTAGAGAAGATAAAAACATGAAGGCAAGTATAAGGGAATAACTGAAATGGGAGAGGTCTTCTAAGTGGAACTATATGTTAATGCTGTAGATTTTCAGTGCAAAATGAATTGTTCAGAACAATTATTAATCACAATACATCTGCTTTACAGATGAAAACTGTAGTTAGACCTAGATCAATAAAACTCCAATCCCTCAGTACAGGTAACGTTTGTATTAGAAGTAACATTTTATGAACTACCAACTGTGTTCTCACTGAGTAATACAATTTCTGAATTAGCTAATACTGAAATGCATTAAATTATCCTGACAACTGAACCAAACATTGTGATTCACCTTGCATCTATAGAAAATGAAATTATATTTTGGTCTTAACTCTTATTTAATAGTATGTGGTTTTAAATCACACTGAGATGAGCCATTTGTTTGGACAGTTGAGTGGGCATGAAATCAAGAATTTGAGGTCTGGTATCTTTATAGTTAAATTAGTAACCAGCACTCTGTAATTAGGACCCAAATTCCAATGTGTTATTTCTGTATATATATATATATCCTGCAAAGGTATTTGGACAAGCATGTTCAGCAACTATACCCCAAATGAGACATTGCACTTGGAAACAGCAATGTATAAATGGATTGCTATTATGCATTTTCTCCATTAGAAAGCTTCATCTTACTCGAATCATTCCAGGATTTTGTTATTCAGTGAATGCGCACCCCAACTTCTTTTTCTATACCTCTGTGTAGGGGGTCACACAGTAAGTTTAGAGAACTGCTTTCATCTGTGTTCTGTGAAGTGGAATGCACATTTACAGTATGGTACTATGTGAGTATTTATGATTGAGTCTGTAATTATGATGAAAATGATAAACAAGCAGAGCTGGTATTTCCTTTAAGGTGTTTGTAAGCCTTTAACAAAGAGATAGAGAGCCTTTGTTACAACAATAAGAAATATGGATATAGCAGTATGCAAGTGAAGGATCTTGCAGTTCAAGATGGGCATAATCTCACTAAGAAGAATTTATGGTGCAAGAAAACAAGTGAAGACTAGCTATGACTAATCACTAAACAGTGTGCACACATTAGGTGCTGATAGATGCATCTTATTAGTCTATTATTTAAAGCAATATTCTGTACTCTTTCCATTCCACTTTTCTCTCTTTGTCTTTTTTCTTTTATCAATTCCCAGCTTCCCTCTGTTTCCTTACTGTCTCTTTGGCAACATCTGATCCCCTCAGAGCTATTTGTAAATCAAATCTCTGACTGTCAGTAATGGCCATGGAGGTGCTGCAATAGAATCTGGTGTGGAGGAGGAATTTAAACGAGTTGGAGGTAAGAAACAGCAACTAAGAGTGTATCCGGTATGAACTAATTCCACATGATATAAGGTATAAAGGCGTAGAATTAGGTCACTGATGTAGAAATCAAATGGGCATGAAGAGAGAGGGACACTTTTCAGCTCATGATGAACTGAAGTGTAATTATAAACAGAAGGTTTACAAGATGACCTTGACAATAATATGACATGGGACAAACTGAGTGTTTTTGCATTGGAAAGGGTGACATCAAGTTCCAAATGAAGTCTAGAAGTTTTTCAGGTTTCAGTGGAGCCACAGTTTCTATCCAAGAGATGATCATACATGATTTGAAAGTCTGTAGGTTATGCAAAGTCAGGCACTCTCTTGGTCAGCAGTGATGTGTAAATAACATCAGCTGTCATGCTTTAACATTACAGTCACTTCAAACATTTTTTTTTTTTTTTAGACAGATAACCTTTAAAGGTGACTCTGCGCCTATGTGTTGTGCTCATAAACAGGATACCAACAAAGCAAAAGCAGGCAGATGAATCCTAAAATGCAGTATTATAGTAGCAGGTACAAATAGTAACAGAAAAGAGAGAACAGGATAACCAAAGAAGGTAGAATTGAGTGGTGTAACAGTTTTTTGGTATGTTGTTTGTTTAAAATAATCAGCTTTGAGCAAACAGTGATAAGTATATCAAACAACCATGCGGTCTGTGGAGCACAATAACCATATGAGAGCTAGTGTGGGAATGTGTTATCTACCCTCAGCCTATGGACTATTCTCTGTATGCATATATGACCAACCTGTGGGTAACAGTACAGATGGCATGTGCGCAGGGAACACACTTAGCTATCGAATTAGAGTACATTGTATAATGTTACACTGTGGAATGGCTGAATGTCACTTCTGTGTCGGAAGGATCAGGTGTTGAATATAATACACCAATGATGAGGTTGCATCTGGAGGGGGCAAATTGCATCAGATGTGACCTTGGAACAGTATTTCTGCTCCAGTGAGGCTGTCTGCACAAACATGGAAATAAAAGTTGACAATTCCTGCTTGCTAGTAAGCTAGAATTTTACAGATGTATACTTTGGTATTGTGTCCTACTACTCTGATATTGATCCTTTCCCATGTCATTATTTCAATATTGCATTAAGCATGTTCCTCGTTGCCAGTTTGTATTTTCTTTCTTTACTGTTGGGTGTAGTGCATAGCTCCCTATTTGAGACATGACTGTACCATAGATATGCTGTCTGTGTTCGTTTTTCTTCCAATAGTGTGGTGTCTTTTCATGAACGTGTTTTAGCAAAAATTGACCTTTCTGAAATTATGAAGCTTCTTAATGTTCTAGGGCTAAAACAAAAATTAAAAAGACTTTCAAAGGCACTGATGTAATGGAAAACTTCATGTATGGGAGGGAGAAGGGAGAGAAGTAAATACTTACAAGGGCAGCATGTATCTTTGAGTAAAGGCATGCTGAATGATCACATTCTAGATATACTTCTGCTTTCGATTTTTTTGAAGCATGAAATGTATTTTTCTGTTCAGATGTATTGTTCCATAACAGTGACACATCATAGCTAATGATGCTGTAAAGCAGGAAATTCCAAAGACAGAGCCTTTTCTTCTGTTATTTCTAACTTCTTTTCCCTAAACACATTGGTTTTTTTCATCTTTCTGTGCTGAATAAAGATAGTGTTCTGATTCATCCACCCTTAAAAACCTCACCAGCCACCATCAGGGGGTTGAATAGCACAGATGTGGTTCTGTGTTCTTAAGTAACCTGAGTAATGTAGTAGGCTTTTTTAAGAGTTGATGCTGAAGATCCCAAGCCTCAAAGGATATGGGGGGGGCGGGGAATACAATGGCGGGAGAAGCAACCCTTCTTCCTCTCAATCTTTGCTATGATGAAACCATACAGTAAACAGTTTCATTAGCCTTTTCAGAAAATAGCTGTTAAATAATGCTGAAGCATAGAATAATGAAAGCTTTACTTATTTTTAGGCCACTTGTCTTGCATTTTATGTACAACTATTAAAGCAGTGTACAACTGAACTGTTTGATGGATAACTAAAGCTATTCCTAGTTTAGCACAAGCATAGTGGTTTTACTCTTTGGCTTCTTCAGGACCCAAAAGAAAAGGTAGGGATGCATGAGGAAACCCAAGGGAAATGCAATCAGTAACTGCAATTCTTGTAGCCAAAAATAAAATGCGTCGAGGCTTATAAAACCAGTGAAATGCATTGATTTCTAAAGGTTGCATTTGTTTATAGGATCAACAGTTATCCTAATAGGAAATCAGTAGTTGTAACTGGAGGTCAAAATAGGTGGAAGGGTCTTTGTGTTTTTCAAACAGTTCAAAAACAATGGGCCCAGTTCCTTTCCGAATTTTTTTTTTTTGAGCAGCATCAATAGGTGAGGTCCTAGTTCAACTGCAGCAAGACTGAATGCTGTAATGCTTCCTAAGAGGCTTAGGGTTGGATGGTGTAGCCCATGATGAGAAGGGGTAGGGACTGTGTCAGGAGCAGGACAGCCATAGAGTGTTCTTTTCAGCACGTTGCCGTGTTGTCTGAAGACTCATTAGCTGTAGCCTTGAATGTAAAGCTTCATTACCATAGTGTACCTTGAGTGTTATGTTCTATAAAGTCATGTATTTCTCAGTGGGATAGGTACAAGTGTGTGAAGCCACAGAAAGCACAGTGTGCCACCTTGCAAAAAGGCATAGATATTACTTAAACATCATGTCAGTAGTAAGTGATGAAGGTGCAGAAAGTGCAACAAGTTATAAATATTTGTACCTGAGGTAAGAATTTGAAAGATAAATTAGCTAATTACAGAGATCTGATAGGTGTTCTTGGTGAAATGTAGTAAGCTGGTTTCTAGATTTAGCAATAAGGACTACCAATAAAAGAACAGAAGCAGGGATTTCTGAAGTGTAAATTGTAGAAGAGAGATTAGTACTTGAGTTTATCATATATAGAAAAGTCAGAATGAGTTATGAAAGCAGAGTGGCCAGATTTGTATTTTTACTATGATTAACGAAATGTGCAGAAGCAGAGTAGACTATACCAGGAAACCTGTAAAAGTACACATTTTGATTCATAACAATTAGGATCAAGATTGCTTTTGGTCTTTTGCTTGGAATAAAATCTAAATATAAACAAAACATCTCATGGCTGTTCACAGCTAATCTCATAAGCTTTTGAATCTGACTAGGACAAGGATATCCAGTAGGACTGACTTCCTAAAAGCTAATACTTTGCCAAAGTTTAGTTTCAGGAAATGAGGTGGGGAGGCTGTCGGTGATTCAGTTATCTGGATCAATTCTGATGTCTGAAAAATGCATGAACTAGAAATTACATGTTACTACAGAGGTCTTTGTGCATATGAATGGTGTTTTCACTATTTGAAGTGACCACAAGGGAAAAGTAGTGATTCAGGGCAATAGGACAAAGCGTGGGGTAGACAGTTAAATTGGATGCCTGAATGTTGTCTGTCTTTGTTCATTTTTCTCTTGATATTAAAAAATCAGACATGATTATAAAACCAAAAATATTTCCTTTTTTGTAAACATAAACATAATCTGAAATCAAGATATTGTTGGCACCAAGTTTTCAAGTGCAAAATGACATTTGTGAG
This sequence comes from Fregata magnificens, assembly GCA_013389945.1. NCBI lineage: Eukaryota > Metazoa > Chordata > Aves > Suliformes > Fregatidae > Fregata > Fregata magnificens. The sequence goes on from WAAD01009232.1 coordinate 19,000, forward strand.
ATGCTAAATGCCTGTTTCTCACTAAATTTCATGTTAATTTGAGAACCTCAAATTCTCTATTGAGTTATGCAGATAATGAGAGCTTTTGTAATTCCTTGAACTATGATAAATAAGGACAAAGAAATAATTGTTATGAGGTGATTATTGATTGGTGACAATTACAAAGAATTGTGTTTTAGGAAGGTTACTTCATAAATCTCTAGCACAGAATGTTTTGCTCTCTCCAATGGAGCAGCCAGTATGGGCCATCATAAGGGGTGGGTTAATGGATTAGATGGCCCCAGCTTTGGCTTGGTATTTCAGCTGCTGTTTTTAAATGTCATGAGACATCTATGGAAGTTTTGAATGTCAAAAAGACTGCAACTTTTGAGGCAATCCTAAACTGTAGTGATTGGCCTAGACGAAGTATATAATAAATAATTCCCTTTTGAACATAGAGGTCACACTACTGACTTTTGTGTGTTTTGTGCTTTACACTTCTTAAAATCTTAAGCAGCTATTGTCTGATTTAGGCATCAACCCAGTATTTTTTTTCCTACTAATAGTAAGGATTTTGGAGACAAGCAAGTGGTAGCAACCAAAAGGAATGCTGGTGGAAAACACTCAGTATGTATCATTTAAGTCATATATTGATGATGTACATCATGCTGCTCCTTCTAGCCAGTTATGCATTTTACACGTTTTAATAAGCAAATTCTGACAGAAGCCAGCAGTTGATAGCACAATTCTTATTTAATTTAATTGCTAGTGAATTTCTAATGAACAGGGAACTCTAAGCAGTGACATTCTCCCAGATAATCAAATTCATGGTAATTGCGCTGTTTTTCTTTTGGAGAAGTCTGTATTTGTGAGGAATCTCGAGGAAATAATAATTTCAGTGTGACTGATGCAATCAAATGGTTTACTCTGAATAAGTAAAATATAAAAGAGGCTAATCAAATGAAGTGCTGCTATATCAGAGCTAAGTGAGACACTGACAGGTTTGACAGTAGAATAAAGACCAAACCAAAGACTTAGTTTTGACATACATGCAGATAATCAGGCAAATTCAAGTCTTAACAGACCTCTTCTATAAGGGTCACTTTACCGATACGGATCATGTAATCTGAGCCTTGCAGATTATCATTCTACTTTTAAACAAGTACAAGAGAGGTTTTCAATTCCTTATTTGCATAGCTGTAGATTTACACGTTCACATGCTTTTGCCAGTGGCATTTGATTCACAGATGACTGATTTATGGTCTTGAGNTTGATTCACAGATGACTGATTTATGGTCTTGAGCAAAGGGCAGATTCAGGACAGACTTCACTGTCAGGACTGCAAACTCTACAAAAATGGCTTGGAAGTCTGCACCTGTTCTAGCTAACACATAGTATAGCAAAGCACTAGAAGGATGCCTTCCAGCTTGAGGCAATCCTTTTCTTATGAGCAAGGCAAAAATAATTGCAGAGATGTTATGCTAAATTAAACCAGGTGGAATTTGTTTACTTTTTGTAATATTTAGTGGTGTAATTATCTTAAACATAATTCTCTAAAATCAGTCACTGCTTAGCTAAAAAAACAAATGAAAATAAACATGTCAGTATGACTAAGAAAGAGCTACGAAGAGTACAACAGCAAATAGGCGTTACACTATTTCTGTGTAGATGCGTTCCGCTTTCAGTTCTGGCATTCATCCTCTGTATCATTAGCCATCAATAGAGAAAGGGCAGATGAATTATTTCCTAATGAACGGATAAAAATACTGTCATCTGAGTTGCTATTTGAGAGGGAACTCTTGTGTTCAATTGTTTCTATCAATATTAGATCATCACCATGAAAAGAAAGGATTGGGGTCAAGTTCTCTTTGCAATAGATGCCGAACATAAAAGATGGAACACAACTGATTGCAAAGGTAAACTGAAGAGCAGGTTTATGAACAGGTGGCTTTGACCACTAATTGACCATGATAGAAGTGGTTTCCTGATTTCCTTGTAAAATATAAAAGGAGTCTGAGGAACAAGCAAACAGTAGCTTTGTAGATAAACTTGGTAAGTGTTCTTATGATAAAAGGCTACTACTTCTTATGAAGGAACGAAACGTATGTGGGAAAGCCTGAGCAGATATTGTCCAAAG
>WAAD01009233.1:327-11603 GCA_013389945.1 Fregata magnificens
TTTTTTCTGTCACAAGATTTTTCTTTTTATGTTTGACTTTTCCATGGTCTGAAGGAATCTTATCTTCACAGACAATTGGATTGGGTCATAATTGGATCTGTACAATTTAATATGTAGTTTTTCATAGCTGTCACTCAAAGATGTGCATTGTCTCTCCTCACTATAAAGCTGTCTCCTTTTTAAATGATAGGACACTAACTTTTTGTCAGTGATTAAAGTATTCAAATTCCAAATGGTCTGATTTTCAAGTCCTAATCCAGACACTTGTGAACTTCAACAAAAAGTTTTGAGGGAGTCAAGCACTTCAAGATTTGGCATGACATACAGACATTTGGCATGTCTGTCAATGTCTATTCAGTATTTATTTATTCATTTGTAGACCTTTAGAATTGGATAACTACCATTGGACCTTACTTTGAGATCAATTACTTTTATATAAAGTCCAGAAATTAGTTTTCCTTTTTTTTCACATGATAAATAACTGACTGTAAGAGGAAATAACCAACTTAAGTCTCCCTTGATATCAAATATAATTCAAAAAGTTAAATGGTCAAAGGTATGCCCTTTCAAAAAGAGATGTAAGTATTATATTTAAAGAGAGGCAAAAAGGTCAATTGCTTTTATTGACTGTTTTAAGTATTTTCTGTCAGAAGTTTACCTGATAGGAAGAATGGCTCAGTGGAACAGTTAAAAGCAATTTCTAGCAGACACAGATAAAGAGAGACCCTGTAAAGACCAAAGTCCAGAAAGACTCTTGAATGTAACCATCTTTGGCTACTGACAGAAATGCTGTGGTGGCCAAACATATAAGCCTAGATCAACCATGATGCACAGCAAACAAGGAAAATATTAATGAGACAAAAAGGGTGAAAAAAAAATACAGAGTGCCGTATTTGTATGAATAATTTGTTCCATGTATACATGGTGTTATACTAAATAAGCCAGAATGCACTGCAGCACTCAGATCTGGTTTCATGACAGCAGATACTTCGGCAGCTGTAGTAAGTCCCTCACTGGCACTGTATGTCAAAGTGTCAATAGCCTCAGCTGCAATTCTGCTTTTCTGCTCAAATGTGTCCTTCTTATCCTTTGAGGTTCATAGAAAACAACACGGGGTTTTAGTGGCATCGGGAATATCTAGCTATTCCCTTAAAAGATAATTATGACAAAGCCTCTGAGAGGAGACAAAGCTTTCTGCTATGCCTTCCTTGCTAGAAGAGACTTCTCAAGGCAAATATTTTCCTTCCTTTTTATGTGCTTCAGAATTTTTGCTTTATACAATCTCAGAATGCTCTGAAAAATTGCTTACATTGATATCCAAGTGTGCCTTCCAAAAAATAAGTCTGAAGTGACAGGACAATGTTACCTGGTGGGTCAAGTATATTGTGCTATTGTCTGAAAATTCTTGTCCTATTGTCTAAGCCACTGTATGAATGTCCAGCAAAATATTTGACATTTTATGGAGCAGGGATCATCTGTAAGCGTCATTGAGTATTAAAAAGTCTTGCTCTATTATCTGCTAAACAAACACATTAGTAGCAACATATCCAGGAGGAAGGGTGCAATTGATGCAATTAATGTTTTTGCTTAACCATCACAGAATAATTTTCCATATGCTTCCTTCCACCTCCAAAGATATAAAGGTACTTTATTAATCAACAAATTCACTGCCTGTTTTCCCCCGGAAATTTCTGAAGTCAAATTTATACTCAAATGTGGCAGGACCCTGAACAACACTAAAATAGATCATTGATCTGGAAACAAAAGGATCATAAGATGAATGTAGATCCATCTAGCAGTTGTAAAACTGTTCACACAGACTGGAACTGAACTAAATTCAGGGTATTCCACTCACTTCAGTGAAAATTCAGGTTCCCAACACCTTTGAAAAGTCAGCTATTTATGCAATGTTTATCATCAACTATAGTAGACTTCCATATGGTATCCTTCAGACAAATTTTTTCGATTGTTTGTAACAGTAATTAAATAGTAACCTGAAAATGAAATTACATCTGCAGCTGAAGGAATATTTCAGTTAAAATGATTAGCCTTTTCCTGTTCATGAATGGTTTGAACACCACGGATTTCTGCATGTGTGTCTAATTCAGGAACACTTGCCGCACCATTATGCCAACAAATTCCATCTCATGGATAGAAGAGTTAGTCACAGCTGTCATGTATGTTGTGCTAGCTTCCTAATAATTATGGTCTGGCAGAGGGGATTGGTGCGTGGGGACAAAACCAGAAGAAGTTTCTTTCTGGTAAGAATTCACTGGATAATCATTTGTAGCAAAAATAATATAACTTTGCATTTCCTAAAATTTTCACAGGTGAATAAATAAATAAAAGTCACCATCTGAAACATGTTTAGTCTGAAAAGTCTGAATATCACTTATGTGTATGGAAAGAGAACATTAAATGCAAAGACATGACTAAAATAATTGGTGTGCAGTGCAACACGTACAGGATGCAGGGTTATTCATCTGTTGTTCCCTGCAGATGTAACAGCTGAGGCACTGTTTTCACTCAGCTGGGAAGATAATAGTTTTCAAATCCTTCTGGGAATAAGAAACTCTGTCCAAAGAGAGTGTGTTCTGTGTGAAACAATGAAGCCTGTGTAACCTAAAAACTTTAGGATGATTCCACCAAACAGTAACTGTGGTTCTATCCCTCGCTGCTCAACGTTAACTATTCTAGAAGCTCTGAGCTAATTTATGTAGATTAATAGCATTGGGAATAAATGGGACCAATTTCTTGCTTTGCTTGGATTCCTTATTTGACTTCAAACACTTAGCATCTCTTAGGCACCCAAAAGTTCCATAATTTCCAAAATCTGTATTAAGTAAACCTATGTGACTCAACCTCTTAGAAATCTTCAAGTAGCAACTTTGATCCACATCAAGGAGTAGTTTCTCCTTCAGACAGACAAGCTGCTATTTAAATTAATCACCAAAGCTGCTGGAAACAATTCTTGGTGCTGCCTAAGAACAACTAAACTCTCATTTATCAGGAGAACATCAGTAAGGACAGAGAGGATTTCAGACTCTCCAATTTAACCTATCCATTCTGTATATGCTATTTTCTAGGACAGGTTCTGAAATGCAGGTCTTTCCCCACTCAGAACATCCCACCCCCCCCACCCCCATTCCCATGCTTTTCTCTTTCCTTTCCCTTCTACCTTGTTACATGAAACAAGGAAAGTAATATATAATGGAATGACTTTACAAATAATAATTGAATATAAAAATCCTTATACACCTGATAGCTGATAGTTAAGGCCCTATCCAGAAGGGTGGAGCTGTGGGACTGGGTTCTTTAACCAAGACAAGAGATATGAATCTATGGCCTCCTCACTTCTTCAGAGCTCTTTAAACACTGGTTTTCTCACTTAGAGGAGACAGTCTTGTTTACAACAGCAAATTTAGGTAACTGACTCCAAAAGCTCTTCAGCTGATTATGGTTATGAATCCAAAGAGGAGTGAGGTACCCAGTTCTGTAGGTGTTAATTATTTGCTAGGGGAAGAAGCTCCCTGTTCAATAAGTTGGTTGGTGTGGAATCCACTCTTGGACCTCAGACTATTAATCACGGTATGGAGATCCTGTGTCCTCATGCGGGGTTCTGTACCCTGTGGCATCAGTACAGTGATGCCATCAGCATACTACAGTGGGCAGCCCTGCAGTACCTACATCCTCGGTGTGAATGTAACTCCTAGTCTTGCTAGCTGAGTCTTGTTCCACCTAAGCTGTGTCTTTTCCTCTGCAGAGATGTCTTTTCTCTCAGTTCTCTCTCTCCACTGACTATAGAGAGAGCCAAAAGTAGCAAAACTTTTAAATGAGCTGCGTCAGTTGGATACCAGAAGTTAGGTGGGATGAAACCTGGCCACTGTGGTTTGTTTCTCAATTTGTACAAGGGGGATACCACAGCACATTATAGGGGGTGGCTATGAGGGCTTTATGTAGGCCTGGAACAGGGTTCATGTAAATATGTGAGAGAAAACCATCCTGTTATGTGCTTTGTGAAGTGAATATAATCCATGCCAGTAAGAGATTTAATTTATACTTTAAATCAAACACAGATTCAGCTTTGGCTTTGATAAGGTTTTATAAAGAGAAAAAAGAGTTAGTTGGAAATGTTAGTGGAAACAGATCATCTTTAGAGCTGGCAGAAGAATAGCTCTGCTTTGCCAGGACATCATCGGAAACCCAACAAACCCTGGACTGCTCACCTGAATGCTGAATTAGAACAACTTCTGTTGACCCAGGGCTTTCAAAATATTTGCAGGAAAAGACAAAGGACAGCCTACAGGCAATCACATTTTGAAACACTGTAAGGAAAAAATGTCTAGGTAGGCCTGTTTTGCCCCAGGAGGTGCTGGTCCATTATGATCCAAGTCAGAAAGGCATTTAGACTCTTTAAAGTATCATTTAAAAGGCCATTCATTAGAGTTAACACTGCAAGAAGAGAAGAGCATGGATAATCTTATCTCCCCTAGAAGCTGGGAGCCCTGAGCAGTGTAGCATCAAACAGGACTCTGATCTACATGCAGCACACGGTGCAGACCCTCTCCATAGCAGAGATTGTCCCCTTTCGGTCTTTCAAGCTATTATAGGATTTTCTTACGAGGAAACAACTCTATTCATCATTTCTACAGTCAAACAGAAACGATGTTCCCATGAGAACTTCTCACTGCACTGTCAGATAAAAGCGAGGCCATGCAAGAGGCATAATCACTGGCACCGAGCAGGAGCTGCCTGCAGGCTCCCCTGTTTCAATGAGCTGGTTGAGTTTGTCCTGCGGCACAACGCAGCACACCGTACATGCAGCAGAGCACAGCACAGCCTGCACCTGCTCCGGTTAGCTCTGCTGTGGATCACTCACTCCTCCAAGCCCAGGGCGCTGCCGGTCAGGGTCGCTACAGCCTGTACTCTGAGGATCACAAACAAGGCAAATAAGAGGATCCCAGAGAGGTATTAAAATATGAATTTGAAAATGGAGGCCTACTTATGTGTTGCAATACTGCTGTTGATTCAGTCCTGAAGTGTTACACATCTTAATGGCAAGCAAGTACTTGATGAGTGCTTATAAAAATATGAACTGGCTACTAAAAATAGCACATAACTGAACTCTGGAGAATATTGTTTTCTCAGTGATAATACTTTTCCAGTGATAATGCTGAAATACATTTGTTGGCAGTAGATTTAAGACTCTGGATAAATATCTAGCTGTGTCTAGTTCTTCAGCTACTCGTGCATTAGGGGTCTTCTGCAGAGTTTGTTAATGCATAGCTCCTGAATTAACATTTCGACTGTAAATGCATAGCTCCTGAATTAACATTTAGTCTGTAAAAGCATGATTTTCCATGGATTTTTCAGAGTTATATTTCAGTAAAGTAAAAAGAACTCATGGAAAATATATATCATATTGGTCTTTTAAGTGGAATGAAGTTTATTTTGCTTATAACCTGTAATGTGAGTTCACTTCACTCAGAGCTCTGTCTGTTTTTCTCGTTTTAAACCTCAGGTCACTCAGAAAGAAATGTGGGATAGATTTTTGATCTACGAAGAACAAAGTTAGCACCCTAACATAGGTATCTCCTTTCTGACCACGTCCCTTGTTACTTGTCTATACAGTAAATTTACCACTTCTCCGTTTGAATATTACTTCTTCCCCAGGTCTTCTATGCAACTTTGTGAATTAGCTCATATTTTCACTTTTCTGCATTTTTATATTATAGTATATTTAATTACCTTGATTTGAAAACATGTAAGTATATAAAATTATCTTTGAAAAATAAAAAGAAAAACCACAACAGTTAAAGATAAAATATAAGCCATAAGCCTAAAAGCCTAGACTCCTGGAGTAAATCCATGTGCCATGGATCATCAGAGAACATAAAGGTGCATGGATAGAACCACTAGCATGTCTGCCTATTTTCTTTAGTTGATGTTAAATTGTTCTCTTCTATCTAAACATTCTCTATATATTGTGACCATAGAGTTTATGCTTATGTAATGCTTACATAATGAGGTAAAGCTGTTCATTAATTAGAAGGCAATTACAGAGTGAACAAGTAGAGCTATTTCTAGTTCTTTAGAGATGTAGGTGAGTGAAATAACAATTGCTAATGGGTAAACAGTACACTGGAACCAGCAGACTGATATTTGAAACAAAGACTGCTTTGACAGGCAGGTATTTTTAGAGGGTTGTTGAACAATGGAATGTTTTTCAGTCATATTGTTTCTCTGAGCAGCTCGATCTGGGGCAATTAACAAGTTAAAATACAATGCTTTCTTAACAGAAATCATCAGTTCTTTCTGAGACGCATTACAATTCCATCCACCACTTGTATGCAATATATTTTGCCTTTGATATTTTTCTTTTTAATAACATTACAAAGTCAGCTGAAATGAGAAAACTTGTATCTCTTAAAATACCTGAAAGCAAATCAAGTGTTACAAATATTTTGCCCATAACTGATCCTTAAGTACTCAGCAGTAAAGAAAGTTGAATATTAGTCTTCTTTGAAAACATATTCACTACAGATGTATGCAATATAAGTGCTAGAACTATAACTAAGAGGGGACAGAAAGATCTGATTTTATAATGGTGTAGTTCTCATTGCATATATCTTTACACAGAATTATACTAATTATTTATAAATGTATGAATGTACATTTAGGGTAATAATTGAAATGGAATGTATATGCTTCTAAGAAGAAAATGTTCTAAAGGAATGGCTATAAAGTAACTAAGTCTGCTCAGAGAGCAGTAACACAACTCCGTTACACGTTTTTCGTCTTGTTCAGTGACTCAGATTAACAGGAATAAGTAACATTCAGCTTCGCTTAAATTCATACATTTTCTTCCAACCACTTCTGCACTCAATCTGGAACCTTATGTGCTTCTCTGTTTCCTCCAGCAAAAAAGAAAAATTCACACAGCCTGAAGATTAGGAGGTGAGGTCAGGTTCAGGATTTTAGGGAGCTAGTGAAGTTGGTGCAAAGGCATAGAATTCTCTTTTCAAATAATTTATCTCTATAAATTCAATATTTTGGCACTTAGAGAAAAAAGAAATAGATTGTGGATTAGTTTCCTTCTTCCCAGGACTTCCTTGTGTTTCATTGGGTAAGATGCTCTGGAGAAACATCAGATGTGGAAAACCTAGGAAAAGGGATATTTGCCATAAAGCATGTGCCACTAACAGGCTAAAACACTCTTTAAAACTGATGCATAAAACACTATCTAATGTTGTAATATGACCTCTGCTGTCTTATCCCAATGTTGTGTTTCTCAAAGCAAATAAGTCTCATTGTTTCTTATAGAGCTTGATTTACTATAAAACGTCAAATGCCCACTTAAATTTCAAAAGCTTGGCCAGAATGACTAAGACTTGGCCAAATGGAATCCCACTTCAGTAGCTACCTTTGTAATAAAACTATCTCCACTCAAAATTCTTGGCTCTGACCTGGCATTGCAAGCAAATTTACCTCAAGAGACTATTCATCATCTGATATACTGGAAAAAAAACAGCTGCTACTTGAAAAGCAGAGTATGTACTTGGTTCTTAAGAGTCAAAATCTTGTTTGTCTGGTAGGGCCTATCCTTACTCCCACTGAAATCACAAGCTAATTCATACTGGTCTTAACACACATGCATTTGATTAATATTTGTAAAAGAAATTTAACTATTAATAAAGCAAAGCAAACCAACAGATGAGGCCAGCTCACCTAGTTAGTCAACAATGGGAATGAAAATAGCATGAAAGCTATTTTCATATTTTCAGTGAATTTTCATATTTTCAGTGAAAGCTTGTGGGAATGAAAACAGCAATAACATGAATGGAATGATTAGAATTTATATTTCTAAACAAGCCAATGCCAACTTAATACTGATTCCAAGTATCTAGTTATTCAAGGTATATAATTTTCAAGCTCACGCTGGTATTCTTCTGCAACGTTGTTGAAGTTGAATTTCTTTGAGCCAGGCACTATGTTAAATGTCAGAATGGTTATATTTCCCAATGAGGAAACGGTGAGGAGAGGCAGAAGATAAATACTGTGAACTTCTCCATGGTGTCCCAAACTCACCCTCTTCAGTGTTAGTTTTATTGTCCCCATGAAAAGTCAATTAACTTTTATGCCTTTCCCCAATTTCCTAAAATATTCAGTCACAGTGGAGAGACTATGGTGCTGAAGCATATTGATAAAAATCTAACTATAATGCTCCATTTTGATGGCTGAAAACTCTCCTACATACTATCACAAACATTTCCAAGCAACAGAGACAATATATGCTCCCATATCCATTAGCATGGCCTATATGCGAACTGTGCACATTATTTATGCATACTTCTACAACAGGAAAAAAAAGTCTCTGCAACAGCTTACTTTTTTTTTCCTTTTCCCAAGATTTTCTTCCTTTTAGTTTATGTATCTTCACATTGCCTCAGATCTTTGCAAGAGCACTTTAGAAAGTAAAAGGTAGTGGTGAGATAACTTTCATTGCAGTGACAGAAATTAATCAAGAGATGACTGCTTCGCTGTTGTAGAATTGAAAAGAAGCTCAGTACTGAACTCTTCACTCTTCCATACTTACTCTGTAACTTGCTACAGCCGTCAGGATTACAGTACATTGATATCATGCCTTTTGATGTCATCTTGTTTTCCTTACTCCATTGGATCCAGATCTCCAATGTATCAAAATTAAAATTTGGGCAATGATCCTGGAAATGCAAATTCTTCCTTTAATTGTTCTTACTTAAAAAGTGAACTTGAATATTTGGCAGGGAACTAAATGGTGCTAATATTTCTTCACAATAGAATAATCATCACTCCAAGACTATCAGTGTAATATTTTATTTGATTTAAATAAAGAGAAAAAAAAGAATGTCATGAAAATGTGATAAAGCAGTCTTGGAATGAAGATGTGAGTCAGTCTGAGAAGCAAACAATCTGAAAATGTAATCCTTCTGCTGAAGAGAACAGTGGAAGATTAAAAGCTTCTTTCCAATTTAACTAAAATGTTTCCAATGTTAATGATGGGGAATTCAGGGTCCACTTGGATAATTCTGTGATTTTCTTCTTCGATGTTTCTTAGAACTGAGAAAACTCTGCCATGATGTTATGGATGTAGGGCTATGTTCTTGTCAACATTTTTAATCCATGTTTAGGTGTTGCTGATATACTAATGACTATATTATTATCCATTAAGTGTAGCAAACAGAGAAAGTAAATTTTGAGTGAACACTTTAAAGAAAATTTGATGAAGAATCAGATGTCATGGTGGTGAATTAGATATTTTCATTTTCAAATTTCAGAAATAAGAGGGGGCAGGGTGACTGGTGGGTAGGAGAGTTATATAATGTTTTGTAAAACCAGTGAACTGAAAGAATGGTCTATAATATTCACTGGGGGTTTTTGAATCATATTCAGCTTCAACTCAAATTTTTTTCTTGCCAAGAACAAGCAAATTTGAGGCTTTTTTACTTTGTTTCTGCTTGTGCTTTGAAGAATGACTGTTGCAGCAACATTATGCAATTTCTTAGAGTTTCCATAGAAACCAGGAGAGTAGATTTAAGAATCTTTGGAAAGTTTCAGAATAGGACAGGAGCTGAACAGAACCTTGTCCCTGAGTACTGGAAGATGATCCAAAACCAAAAGAAGACAAAGCCTGTGCTAGCCGGAAAGTCCTTTAGTAACTAAACAATAAGGAGGACCTATATATAACAGTAAATTTCTTTTGGGTACTGATTGGCTTTTCAGCTTTTGAATCCACATTAATTTTAACGTCACTGTCTTCAAGTTTCCATAACATTTACAATGCTGCAAAAATAATGGGGGAAAAAATCACTGAAATAAAATGTTGCCTATGATTACGATGAAATGGGAGACAGTGGTTGGCGTATAGATTTTCATTATACCAATATCTGGAGGCCTTTGGCTTTAAACATCAACCCTGAACATGTGTGTTGCTAGTCTCACGACGTGGGNNNTGTTGCTAGTCTCACGACGTGGGGAGCAGTTGGAATATTTTGTTGCTTTATTTTTTTTTAAGAAGTTGTATACCTGATATCTGAAAAATTACAGTTGACTCTCTTTCTTCTTGACTGCTTTTTAAGTAAAAGGAAAAGCCATAAACAAAACAAGATATAAAACAGTACGTGACACATCACGTCCTGCAGCAATTACATGGGTGTACCAGCAATATTAACTGTTGTGTCTACAGGCTGTTTTTTTGCTAAGTATTTAATTCATGAATTCATTTGCTGTTTAAGAATGAAAGCAGCAGATGGTTGAGAAGGAAACTTATTCACTGATTAATTTGATTTGTTTATTCTGTTGGTAATTAATTCCATGCATCAGGGCCTACTGGTTGCTCCCTTTCCCACCACCCTCTGAACCATTGGAGACTGACTACTGCTAGAGAAGAGATACTGGATTAGGCAAGCTGATGCTTTTGGTGGCATTGAGAAACCTCTCAGCTGCCTGGCTAGTGTGTCTTGCTCACACATTTTGATTCATTCAGTCGCTGGATTTTGAGTTACGAGGTAATTATTTTCTCCTTATCAGGGTAGCAGTGACTTTCTTTGTTCATCCAATTTGAAGGTAATTGTTCTGCTTTTACTGTCTTTGGTGGTATGTAGCAGTGTCTACTTCTTGGGTAGCGTGAGCTCATGCATACTCTGTCAGTACAAGGACTTTGATCTTTCCTCTTCTCTTTCTACAGCTTTGTGGTTTCTCTTGTTCAACAGTAATAGTTTTAAGTTTATAATACCGTGCTGATATCTTTTGAGGTGAGTCATGAAGTGACAGATAAAGAGCCGTCTCTTATATCCATTACAAGTGTTGTCAAAACTCTAATTAACTTCGGTGTTCTGGGATCTGAACAAACATTCAGGCTGTCTGTGAAGAATTGGAGCTAATACTTGAATTCCTGAGATCTTAATAATCAGAACTATCTTTTTTTAAATGTGTTACACAGGTTTTCCAAAAGTTTTGAGTTCTTATTACTAATGGAAGTAGTGATTCATTGATGATAATTACTATTAAAATCATGTGAATTCTAGCCTCAAACCTGAACCTTTTCTTATCTGATTCTTCTTTTTTTTTTTGTTAAAGAAGCATCATAAAATACTTAATGCTTCAAATAAAAGTCTAGTATAAACTGAACAGTTTTAAGAAACTACAGCAGTGTTAAATTTGATCTAGTAAGCAGTATTAAAGTTAAATCAAATTATCTGTGCCTAAATATAACCGCATTAGTACAACTGGATCTG